>CATIWF010076735.1:0-10453 GCA_949630135.1 Balakata baccata
TTAGAGAAGTGGTCTAAAGACAATCACCTTTAGCACTTATTGAACATGTTTATTTGATTAATAAAAGGCATTTTCATTAATTTGGTATTCATTTGATATATGAATTGATAGTGATCTTAAATCAATTAATGAAGTCCTTGATACATAACATAGCATGAAGGAAATCATGATGAGATCATGATAATAAGATTCTTATCATGTGTAATATTGTTAGCATCTAAATTATCCCTAGTCATAGGATTAATGGGACATTATTAATCCGGATAGACTAGCACATGCTATATCCTTGATTGGATCAAGTAGTAGATCTCATAATCTATAAGCATGAGATGTTTAGAGTTAATATGTGGATGCTTGCTAAGAGTAGCTAAGTACATTGGATGATCTTCTATGAGACAATCACATGGATATTCTATTCAAATGTCAATAATAGTCTCATCATAGTAATGGTGCAAGTATCCTTAGACTTGAGGTACTCAAGGATATCTTGGATACTGATCTGTACTTTGACTCTATTCCTTATTACCTCATAGAGGTTGCTCATAGGGTGGTGATTGGGTAAAGCTTGAGGTATTCGAAGATAAATGGGTAGCCAATAAAGGATTAACCATTCCGAATAGAGGGAGTGTATACCCACGGCCACTTGTTGGGAAATTACTCGGAATCTCTAGCCAAAGTGGAAATGTCATGAAGATGGTCTTTAGTGATATGTCTAATTGAGTAATGTGTCTTAGTGACAAGATCTAATATCCCTTGGGCTAGGTGTGACGTAGTCAGTCTAGTGGGAGTTGACACATTGTCCATACTCTGAACCGAGTAGGGTATAGAATGATGAAAGTATAAATTGCACAAAAATTGTTAATGGAAAGGTTCGTAGTCAAACCACTGACTTTCTAGTCAATTAGGGGTCATGATGTTTGCTAGATACTGCTCATGACTTGCTTAAATTATTTGATAAATTAATTGGCCAACATAATCGGGAACCTAATGGGTCACACACATTGAAGATGTAAATAATGAGTAAAATGGCTTTGGATGAGATCAAAAAATATGAGAAAATTATTTCGGGTCAGATCATGATAAAATCGAGCAAAAAAATCATTTAAGGGAGGTGATGGGCCCGTACGGGCCCACTGGCCTGGCCAATTGGCTTGCCAGGCAAGCCAGCTGCGCCTGCCCAGCGGACCTAGGTAGGCTGCAGGAGCGCAACAGCACGCTAATGACCCTAAAAGATAGAAAATAGACAAGGAAAAATTTTTAGGAGAGAAAAATTTTTAGAGACAACAATAAAAATTAAAGACTTTAATTTTTTCTCTCAAAGGAACATACTCATTTCTTTGAGGTGTGTTCAAGCCATCTCCCTAGTGGTTTTATCCTCTCATCTTCGAGTGGATATTGTTAGAGACAATCCAATATTGGATTGTTGTGGTTTGCTACAATCCAACAAGGTGAGAAGTTGAAGAAAAATCAAGAAATTATAAAGGTAAAAATTCTGAATTTTCTTTGGTTGAATTAGTTTTAATTGGCACATGTATAATCCTTTGATTCGGGTTTTGAAAAATTTTATTTTCCGCTACGTTATATATATGTGATACATGATCAAAACCCTTCACCTCTAATACCGGCAACGACCTGAGTATGCTAGAAGTCCTCTCTATATAGCTCTAAGGAAGATAGCCATGCAATCCAAGTGGTATCATCAATATCATCAGGTTTCAAATAAAGCTATGGAAGAGAAAGAGTCTTAAGGCCAAGGAACAAGCTCAAAAGATCTTTAGTAGCTGCATGCCAAGAGAGACTTATTAGTCTTAAAACCAAAGGGAGAGAAGTATCCATATGATTATATAGCTCAAGGAAATAAGAAGACAACCAGAGCTGCACCACCCATGGACCACCACCTATCTTTTGTAGGGGTTCTTCAAAAGTATACTTGCATAGAGAGTGGTAGATTGATGCCAGCAATATGGTCCCTAAGGCAAAGGATTGGCCTAAGGCCATGGCCCTCGCTAAGGGCAGATACTCCATGGCCATTTTTCCTGAAATCGGGAAAAAGATATATCTAAGTGGGGGTCCATAAGAACTCTATATGCTCTACAATGGTAGGGACATCCTTCTTGTTAAACCATTTCCTTATCAAAGAGACAAAAGAAGTATGGGTTATAGAGCTAGTATTGATAGAAGGAAGAACTGGGTCTTGAGGATTAATTAAGTAGACAACATCATCACCAAGCATTGGGAGACTAGTGAGCAACATAATATCCCTGAGAATGATATAGGTAAGTCCAAATAGAATTACGAAGGAATTGAGGCTCTTGAACCACAACTTCAATATCACCCCTAATAAGTCAGAATCAAGGGGTAACTACACCTTGCTTATCTTTATGAGCTAAGCTATACCAAGTTTCTTCCACTCTTTTTCAAAATGGGGCTAGAGTCAATTCACCCAAGTTTCTCACTCTTCACTTGTTTTAGTCCAGAATTTCTCTGGAGAGCTAAAGGGTTTCAACTCTCTACCTAATAAAAGCTCTGTAGCAGTGGGGAGTGGAAAAAGGAAGGCTGGAGGATCTGGTGAATCAGGGCCTAATGTCAGGAATTGAAAGAGAAGTAAACATAGCACTATAAGGAAAAGTGCAACAACATTTTGTGGGTTTGAGAGATTTAAGGCTTTAGAGAGGAGTATGAGGATTTACCTTGAAGATGTAGAGTAATGCTTTCGGGGTGAACGAAGGTATTCCTACAAAAATTCCATAAAATCCAGAAATTTAAGATGATTCTCTAGATATTCACCAATGACAAGCAAAGACTCAGTGAATTTTAAAACAAACCATAGGCCAAATTCCTATTGGATTCAGGTCAATAATATATTTTTCATCACCCATTACCCAACAAAGCCGAAATCTGCATATTTTAGGCTATGACATATTCATTTCAACCTAGAGACTAAATAAGCATTAGGGGACATTCATTGAGGCAAGTAAACTCCTTAGGCCAAAATCAACTCTTCAGGCCAAAAACATTTCTTTTCACCATTCATTACCCAATAAAGCCGAAATTTACAAGTTTTAGGTTATGGCATAATCATTCCAACCTAGAGACTAAGCAGACATCAGTAAAATTCATTAAGCAAACTGCACTCTTTAGGCTGAAATTGACTCTTCAGGCCAAATTCAGTACCAATAAGTCTTAGAAAAATTTCTTTGCCAAAGGAAAATCTAGTCCTATCACTCAGCAAACTCAGGGCACAAATATAGTGTAAAGTCTCAAGGAATTAACTTTAAGTCTTCTTCTAATATAAACATGAGGGAAAAATATCCCAGTAAGAAGCTTAATCACTAGGGTAGAGGGTTGAGAATTGTTTAAGGAAATATCCAAATATTATTTTCAAAGCTATATCCAATATGTTTCTATCACAAGTCTAAGCAATCCATAGAGCCAAGAATTACAGTGAGAGAATTGAAAATACTTACATAATGATAGAGAGGAGGTCTGTCATGTTGTGGGTCGTTATGGCCTTGAGGTTGGCAGTTTTTGGATAGTGGCTTGAGGGTGTGCGATTCTTAGTGGCCAACAATGCTTGGGCTTATCGGTGGAAGATGAAGCTTCTTATTTTTGTAGTGGAGCTCATATCGATGCTTGGGCTTCTCAACGAGATGATGAGTTACGATTTTTAATGACCCGTGATGCTTGGGCTTTTCAACGGCGGCATTAGGCATAGTTTTCGTACCAGTGAGCAAAGGTTGATGGTGGTGGAGCTGAAACCTTATGCAAGTGGGAGTTCTTGGTATTTTTGGTGATGGATGCTTGGAGCGACGCTTGGGTTTCTCAAACAAGGGGGATTAGGTTTCCTTTGTCTTGAAAACTATCTTCGCCAAAAATAATAGAATGAGAATATGGATTTTGTGGGTTTTTAGAAGATGAAAAAGGTGGAGAAGAAGAAGAAAGCTTAGGTTTCTAGCCAAGAATACCAAGGGGAGAAGATGGATTTTTTTGGTTTTTTGTGATTTCTTGGTTGAAAGATTTAAAAATGGTGAATTGAGGAGATGTGTTTTGTTGATTTGAGGAAGAAGATGAAGAGATGAAGAAGAAGAGGAGAAAATATTGGGTTTTGGGAATTAAAATTTTTAGGGTTTGGAATAGAGAAGGAAGAAGGTTTGAATTCAAATTTAATGGGAACTCTCTAAATACTCCAATTTTTCTTTTTCCTGCAGCTGAAACTCTAGATATAAAAAGAAGAAAAGAATTTTAGGCCTCATTATGCAAAACAACAAAGTTAAAAAGCCTAGAGAGTTTGGGTCATTTATATTTATACAACTATGGCTCATGGCCACATTGTATTCAATGGGAAATTGTTTACATCAGATTTTGGTAGGTCCATTGGGTTGAGGCCCAAGCCCATTACAGTAATAGAAGCCCAAAGTTTATGAAGGTTTAGAACCCATGCCCATAATGAATCAGATACTTAGGTCAGAAGTACCTAAAAGAAAATTCCTAAAGAATAAGAGCAATTGCTGGGAAGTGGCAGATTAGGAAGAGAAACGTGAGATTAACTACTAAAATATTTAGCATTTAAAGAAAATGGAGATCATGACAATGGTTATCTTGATTCTGATGATATAAAAGGGAGAACACTCACAGAGCAAACACATCAACACAATCATCATCAAACACTCAGCAACAACTCAATTCAACTCAAGTTCTAGCAAATTTAAATTAGTAACAGTTTTATTTTAGCATTAGCTTTTGTTCTCTTCATTCAATTTATTGTAGTTAATTAACATTATTTTCATAAGTGAAATCATTTTTTTCAAGCATTCGTCTCTGTTCTAGATTTATTTTTTTCAAGTATCAATTGCTTATTAGCTTGATTTTCATTATTGTCAATTTTATTTGTTCAATATTTCAATTTCATTAGCAATCAAATTTAAGCATATTATCAAGAAAACTTAAAAATTCATAATCATCATATTAGAAGTTGCCTTTAGGCACAATTCTCATATTAATTTAGAAAACACTTTAATTTTTTGGCACGCTCGTACTCATTTTCATTTTTTGCAGCAACATTTTCAACTTTGACATTAATCATTAACAAGGTAAAATTAAAAAAAGGTAGGAAAGAAGAAAAAAACTAAAATTAAAAAATACATAAAAATAAAAAGTATGTGTGATAAATAAATAAATAAAAGTCCAGATAATTTTTAAAAAAAAATTAAAAGAAACGATACTTCGTGTAAAATTTTCAAAAGAAAAATCTTGTGCCCGTATGCCAACTCAAGTCTAAAATATACTTGGCAGTTTTAGATTTTTTAATTTAATTAATTGATTTTTTAGTTTTTTATAAATTTTTTTTGCTTTCAAATGTGATTCGGAAAAAATATCTATTCATTTATTTCTTTTTAAAAATAATTTTCAAAAATAAAAATAAAAGAAGAAATTTCTTTCTAAAAGCATTTTTCAAAATACAATGACAAAAAAGATAGACTTGCAAATTCAATGATATTAATATTTTTTAATAATAATAATAATACCATATGAAAGGACTTATAATTTTTTAATAGATGAAAAAGATGATTATAATAAAAAATATTAGTTCTTTATTTGCAAAATAAATAACTAATATTTCTTTAGTCACCGAAAAAATAATTCAACTTTTTAAAAATAAACTAAAATATCATACAAATATAATAACATGAATTGTCTTGTCAATAAATTAAAAAGAATATATATTTTTTATTCGTATCAGAAATAAAATCTAATTAACAAGGAGGAGAAAATTGCTATACTTTCAAATTTTCAATTAAATAAACAAACTTTTAAATAATTTTGTTAATTTAAACATTTCATTTAATTTGGTAAAAAAAATTATCTATTTATCTGAACTTTCTTGTAAAGATATTTTTTTGTTAACTAAATAATTAATTTATCAATATTTTATAAACATTTTATTTGCTCATAGATAATATAATATTAATATTTAAATAGTAATAGTGTTGACTAAACAACTTATTAATTATAAAGTTTAGACATATCCGCAGTTCTTTAAAGCAAATTGGATGAGATATTTAAATTGATAGAATATTAAAAGTTCATTCATTTAATTGAAAATTTGAAAGTACATATTATTTTTTATACAATTTGAAAAATTCAAATATTTTTTTTTGGCTATCAACCTAGATTTAAATACAAATGATCTTAATATTCTTATAATAAATTTCATTATTAATATCAAAATTAAATTGGTATATATACAATTTTAGCATATTCAATTTTAAAAAATAAATATATAATATATAAAAAATTAGCATGCATATTTTATATCTCTAAAATAATTTAAATGCATAATAAATAATTTTTTAAAATTATTAATTAATCATAAAAATTAGAACTGCAAACATATAAAATAAATAAATTCCATATAATTTATGATTACCAACTCTGAATTTAATTAAATTAAAAATATTAAAATTTTGAATTAAATTATTCTGAAATATTCAATTGAAAAAGACAATTTTTTTTAACAGACATCAATTAATAGTGTGTACGTAATTATTTTCTTTAATACATATAAATACAGTATGTTATATATTTTTAACTCTTTTTTTTTTTTGTTGAAAGGCAAAGCTATTCACTTTTATTATACATATTTGAAGAACTAGATAATGAATTTTGATTTTTAATTGTGGCTCTTAAATTGAATTTACCTTTATATATTGATTTGATTTTGTTAGAACATTAGTAATTGGGACCAGATTATGAATAGTTATTTCGTAAAAAATAAAAAATAAAAAGATATCGAATATTATGATAACTTTATTTGATCCATTCTTAATTATGAAGTTCATTTTTTATTTAAATAATATTCACGATATAAACATAGGATATAATTTCAAAAATATCACCTGATTTCACACTTTAATTAAATAAAATGAGCAACTTATATTTTACGTGAGAGGTAAAAGTAAAAATATGCAATTCCATGGACTAAAGAATTTCTATTCTTTACTTTTTAGAAGAATTTTTTATTCTACAAAATTGTTGAATTATTATTCCATGGAATTAGAATTCTATATCCATAAATTGAACCAAATTATATATATATATATATATATATATATATATGGGATAGCTATTTTATTTTTCGCTGATTATGTGAACCGAATATAGTATAAGAATGTAAATAACTCATTATAATTTCGATTCCTTAAAATTATTTTAAAGGAGCCAAAAGCTTAATTATTTGATTGAAGAGAAAAATAGATTGAAAAACATGTTAAATACTGATTAGGCAAAGGGTATAGAATATTTTAGAATTTTAAAAAAAATAGAGTAAGAATAATATATTATAAATAATAGAAGATGGTAAAAGCCCAACTATGAAAATAGTTATTAGAGTAGAAGATAGTGAAGAATAATTATTTTACAACTGGCATGAAATCAAATTTCACTTATATCATGAAATATACAAGGATCCAATGGACTTCTGGTATTTAGATTAAATTTGGACAAAGTGTAGTTTGGTGAACATCTTTTCAAAAAATATATATTATCGTTAAGGAGATAATGAGATGATTAGGGTTTTTTTTTTTTTTCCCTTTTCTTCTAGAGGTTTGGATTCTCGAGCACTTTTTAAACTTGAGATAGAGTATTTTATCATTTTGTAGAAATACCAATTTTCCTTTGACCTGCAGTGTCCCATCCCAATCCCGCTCCAAACAGTGAAATTTTTTCATTTATTTTATATTCCGCCCTGATCCCAAAATTTTTTATATTGGAGATAATATATGTTCGTTTCGATAATTTATTTATATTTATATATGTAATATTTATTTATATTTTAACATAATTAATAAATTTGAAAAAATATAATAAAAATATAACATTATTTAAAGTAAAAATATTTTTTATTTAAAAAATTATATAATTAATTAAAATAATAAAAATAAATATATTTTAAATTTAAAAAAAAATAAAAATATATATACATGTAACAAATATCGGTTATTGGATCTTGGTCTAAGACATGGACCAAAAAATTTTCTCCTTCATGGATTGAGATAGAGCATTTTATCACTTAGTAAAGATACCAATTTTCTTCTGATCCGCAGTGTCTCATTCCAATTCTGGTCCGAACAGTGAAATTTTTTCATCTATTCTATATTCTGCTCTGATCCCAAAATTTTTTATATCGGAGATAGTATATGTTCGTTCCGATAATTTATTTATATTTATATATATAATATTTATTTATATTTTAACATAATTAATAAATTTGAAAAAATATAATAAAAATATAACATTATTTAAAGTAAAAATATTTTTTTATTTAAAAAATATATAATTAATTAAAAAAATAAAAATAAATATATTTTAAATTTAAAAAAATAAAAAATATATATATGTAACAAATATTGGTGATTGGATCTTGGTCTAAGACATGGACCAAAAAATTTTCTCCTTCATGGATTGAGATAGAGCATTTTATCACTTAGTAGAGATACCAATTTTCTTCTGACTCGCGGTATCTCATTCCAATCCTGGTCCGAACAGTGAAATTTTTTCATCTATTATATATCTTGCCTTGATCCCAAAATTTTTTATATTGGAGATAGTATATGTTCGTTCGGATAATTTTATTTATATTTATATATATAATATTTATTTATATTTTAACATAATTAATAAATTTGAAAAAATATAATAAAAATTAACATTATTTAAAGTAAAAATATTTTTTTATTTAAAAAATTATATAATTAATTAAAATAATAAAAATAAATATATTTTAAATTAAAAAAATTAAAAAATATATGTAACAAATATTGATGATTGGATCTTGGTCTAAGACATGGACTCCATCATGGATTGGGGCGGGATCGGAGATAGTGCAAAGATTTTGGAGTTGAGAATGGAGATAGTGAAACCCGCTCTTAATTTGCTTCTATTTGATAGATATGCCTTATACAAATTCAGACTATATATATATATATAGTTGTTGAACTTGTAATACTAGTATATGATGACGATCCTAACCACGAGGGTTTAGTTCAAGTAATCAATGAGTAATGTATTTTGAATTTTGAAAAACAGACAAGAAAGCATCAAATGTCGAATTAAAAAATTTATTCTACTGACATAAAAAAAAAAAAAGAAATCCTAAATTAATTCATCTAGAAGCTGTAAAAGGACAAAAATCGGTAGACCTTTACATATGAACTTGTATATAGATATTGATATGGAATTAGTCCCACACACTCAGCACATAAATCTTAATTAATTGGGTAAACCGTCTGTCACATCAATGATCAAATTACAGGCTCTCCTGAACTAGAAATTCACCTAATCACATATTAATTTAAAATAAACGACTAATTTGATTAGTCATAAAAACCCATCATTTTTATATTTTCTAGGGGAAAATTTTTGAACTAACTATGCGCATGTGATACTTGATTGCTCTTGACTTTGTCTTTCTTTCTTTTTTTTTTTTTTTTTTAAATGAAAAAATTACTATTTATTTCATAATATTTGATCTATTATACTAACATTTTTCTAACATTAAAAAATTGTACAATAAATTTTTTCTTCTTTTATCACATTTTACTAATATGTTCTTTACCGGCCGGATATAGAAATTATTACTCGCTGAGATTGTCCCAAACATCTCATTTCTTTCTGTCTAAAAGCGCCAACAATCCACCAAAACTAAAGGTAACCAAAAGATTCCTTCCCAAGAGGGAGACCTTGGCCCGGGAAGGGAAGGGAAGCCATTAGACTTTTTGTTAAAAAAGATGTTAGAATATTGAACCGATTAATTTTTAAGTATATTATGTCTATCATGTTATCTATAAACCAAATCAATTATTTATTGACATACATTTAATTATTTTATTCTCATTAGTTGAAATAAATGTAATATATATATATATGTCATTTAATGATTGGATTACCCTATAGATTATATGGTAGATAGAATCTACCTAAAATTTTATCTATTGAATTTCATAAAATTTTACTACAATATGTCAAATTTCAAAGAGTAAATAGTAATTTTTTAAATTCTTTTAGACATATATATTACTAAGGACTGTTTTATCATTTTACTAATATCTAGCAGCTTTCTAATAGAAAATTTAATGGAATAATATATTAGTAGAATATAATAAAATTAATAGAACTGATTGTATAATTTTTAAACCTTATGTCAAATCTGAGCTAAACAGTAAATTTTTCTTTTCTTTATACATCAGTTAGTAATTGCGTACACCTTTCTTAGGACTATTTCATAATAAATGCACTTTTTTCTATTTCTATTAGACCAAGACTGAATCGATTATCAATTCATATTCAAAGATTCGAAATCAAAGTTTATATTTAAACTATATATACACAATGTTATGATGGGTTATAACTACATTCGTCAATAAATTATATATGGGTTATATTTAATATTTTCTTA
>CATIWF010076745.1:0-49536 GCA_949630135.1 Balakata baccata
AGAAATTATAAAGGTATAAATTCTGAATTTTCTTTGATTAAATTAGTTTTAATTGGCACATGAAAATCCTTTGATTTGGGTTTTGAAAATTTTTATTTTCCGCTGCGTTATATGTATGAGATACATGATCAAAACCCTTCAACTATTTACCTCGAGATTCTGGAGGAAGTTAAAAGAAGAGCTCGGTACCAGATTAGACTTTACTACATCTTTTTATCCTCTGACAGATGGATAATTAGAAAGGATAATCCAAATATTAGAGGATATGTTGAGAATGTGTGTTATGGATTTTAGAGGACAATGGGATTGACACTTACCTTTGATTGAATTTGCTTCTAATAATAATTATCATGCCAGTATTGAGATGGCGCCATATGAAGCATTATACGGTAGAAAGTGTAGATCCCCTATATGTTAGGAAGAGGTGGGTGAAAGGAAATTGGCAAGTCCTAAATTGGTTCAGATTATGTCAGAGAAGATTCCTATCATTTGTAAACATTTAAAGACAGCTTTTAGTAGACAGAAGAGTTATGCAGGTCCCCAGAGGAAACATGTGGAATTCGAAATTGGTGAATATGTATTCTTAAAGGTGTCACTGATGAGAAGAGTAATGAGATTTGGTAAGAAGGGAAAGTTGGCTCCATGTTACATAGGACCTTTTGAGATCCTAGACAGAATTGGTGAGGTTGCCTATTAGTTACCATTACTCCCAACGTTCTCCTATGTTCATCTTGTGTTTCATATTTCTATGTTAAGGAAGTATGTTCCAAATTCTTCCCATATGTTACAACCTTAGAGTGTTGAAGTGAATGAAGACTTGTCATATGAAGAATAACTAGTAAAAATCATAGATAGTCAAGTCAAACAGCTTCATTCTAAGAGCATACCGATGGTGAAGGCTAGGTGGCAAAACCGTTCATATAAGGAGTGTACCTAGGATTCAGAGCAGAAGATATGAGATTCCTACTCATATCTCTTCCAGTCTCAAGGTAATATGCTTTCAAACATTCGAGGATGAATTTTTCTTTGGGAGGGGAGAATGTAATACCCTTAATTTTCATAATACATGATCTAATAATTTTTATGGGTAAAATTTCGTAAAAACCTGAGAGTTGATAAAAAAAATTACAAAAATGTCACTGGGTATATAAAGGTTGTTAGCCCTCTCTCTCTTCTTCTCTCTCCTTCTCTTTTTCTCTCTTCCTCCCTCCATCATCTCCATTTCTAATCACCACCCAAATGACCTCTGATCGACACAAAATTTATGCCACAAGTAGTTTTCAACCTCCCCAACATGTTGTTGACCTCTTTTTCTTCGAAATCTAGCTAGAATTATAGGAAACGATAGCACAAATTTGGTGTCCAGTTGTCCCTGTTGATTCTCGACCTTCCCAACCTCTTTTCACTATTCTAACACCGGAAATGGATTCAGGAGGTCTAAAAACTTTGGACTGCATAGTTAAGCTCCAAGAACGGAGGTTTAGGGGCCCATCGAAGTACGGGTTCTTCGGCGGAGCCACATAAAATTTTGTAGATCTAGGTATTTTCGGTCAATTCCAAGATACAAAACTTATACTTTTGCACTCCCCACATCCTAAGGAAGCTGTTGGTACCCTCCGATTGTCATCCCGCCGCTGTTAAAAATTTTCAGGTCACTGAAGTTCGGCAACCCCTAACATGACATTTTGGGTAGAATCTTCGGATCATTAAACCGAGTCATCTAGTATCAACCACACTTTTGTGTCATTTTTAGATAGTGAGATATGATTTTATTTGTGAAATTTAAGTATATTATTTAATTAATGAGAGATTAATTTAATTTAATTGAATAATATGAATAATTGCATAATTATGGAAATTATTGGAGAATATTTGGATGATATTATAATAGAATTATGAGGTGAATTTTTAATAAAGTTGAGTTATGGATAAATTATGGATAATATAGTTGATTGTGTGTAACATTCTCAACCATCCATACATGCATTATCACATGCATTTCATTTGGACATATTTATTTTATAAATGTCTGTCACACGAAACACATGCATACGTAGGGATTTTGGCGTAAATGTATTCACGAGATAGACTTGACATGGGTCGGTTTATCGCAATAGGACCAAGTCGTACGTGTCTAGCTATAATTTAAATAAGGACACAAGATATTGAAAATGAAATTAAATAAATGACTACATTTGAAATAAAGGAAATTTAGCATAGATAAATTAAAGTAGACAATTTGACTAGATAGTGTTTTGGCACTAAGTACTTGTAATTAGGTGGAGAAAATAATAATAATAATAATAATAATTAATTAATTAATTTAATTAATTAATTATTATTTATTTAAAAATAATATCAGAAAAAAAAAAGGAAAAAGCAAAAAGTGAGTCGGTTGAAATATGATAAAGGCTACCTTACTCAGCCAGATTTTATCTCTCTTCATTCCCTTCTTTCTCTCAAATTTCTCCAGCAACAAGATCAAAGAAGAGAGCCATCTGAAAGTTATTTATCACCATGAATTGCTAATTTTAATTTATGATTAATAGAATATGATTTAGGAGGTCCAAATTACATGATTTCCATGGGTAAGCTGCTTGAATTCTGTTTTGATGGAAGAAAGTTAGAGTCCAGTTTTCTTCATGTTAAAAGCTGATTCTGGAGAAGCACAAAACACCAAACTTGTAGCTTTATGTCTTAGGTTTAAGGATATATAAATATTTTTGCATGATTTGGTGTCTGTAAAAAGATATGGGCATCGGACTAGAACTAGTTCCATTGAGGAACCTAGCTGAATCACTTTCTGTTTTGATTGTGTTTCTATATGATAGAGTTATTATTTAAGGAATCTCAAAACATAAAAGTTGTAGATATATGTGTTATCTAGTCCCATACCAAATTTCAGTATCAGACTATGGGCGGATGTTGATTTATAGGCAAGAGAGTCATGTATGTTCCATATTTGAGCTGTCTGCTTAGTGTTCTGGGCAGGTTCAGTCAGTTGTTGGCCAATTTTGAGCTTCTTATAGACATAATCTGTAAATGGTCAAAACCTAAAAGTTATAGGTATATGTCTTAGCTAAAGTGTGGCATAAATTTAACCTCTATATGTTATATATGTTGTGAGTTATAGCCTTCACAATTCAGACTAGTCCGGATGCCAGCCCTGTTTCTGACCAGTCCCAATTACCCCACCATATGAGGACCTTAGAGGCAGAATGGATGAACGTTGTCAACATGAAAAATGTTCCATTTTAACATATCTATGTACATATAAATTTCATACAAATATGACTTACACGTTGTAAGATATGAAGAAGAAAAGTTGGTGTCTCAAAACTGCCTATGGTCAAAAACAGGGCAGAGAACAGAACATATTTGTAAATTGCATAAAATATTCAACAATATTCCAATTGGTCTAAAATTTAGATATGTGGTATTCCTATATGTTAGCTTTAATTAGAAATAAGAATCATGCAAATTGGACTAGTATAGAAAACTTTATAAGCTAATGAACACATGAAGGTCACACTGCCTTTAGACCAAATCCTAGTTAGTGGTCCTTAAAATGCATACTTCAATTTGATTAAGTTTATTTAGCTACTAATTGACCAAGTATACATTCAATTAGGTCCAAAGCATATTGGAAAGCCTCAAGGAAGTGAAAGACGGTAAGATAGAGGCTTATTAGCAAAAAAAAAATGTGAGTTTAATTATCGAACGATTTCTTTAGTACGTGTTACGTGTAATGTGATTATTATGTGCTATGTGCAACGTGACTTGACTTGCGGCCATATGAATTATGTGATTGTTATGGTATGGATATGATATCAAAAGGAGATAAATGACTTAAATACATAGTTATGTTATAGGCTTTTCTTACATGGAGTGATTGATTATTGAATATGCAAATGTGATATAAATGCAAATGTTAAGTTATGATTGTTGCAAATTGCATATGCATATGGATTTAAAAAGGCGTTGTGACTAGCTAAATGGCATTGTAAAGTAAAAGAAGAGGCTTATAGCCCAAACAAATGTTCAAAAGCAAAAGAAAAGGTCTATGACCTAACAAATGTGCAAATGTTACAAATGATCAAGCTAGCTAGCAAATGCAAATGTTCACATGGAAACCCGGGACAGTGTCTGTTTAGCCTGGTCACAACAAAAAGAAAATGACATAAGCATAAGTATAAGCAAATGAAATGTCTACATGATTTAATATTATTTATATTCATATAATATTGATAAATAGAATGACATGCAAAATGTGTATGAATGACAATTACTACTTATAATTGTGACTGACTTAGTGCTTTAGAAAGCTTTTGATGATTATTCTCATTGAGTTGCAACTCACCAAATTGCATCATCTTTCAAGCAAAGAAGAGTAATTAGCTCAATTTGGAGGTGCATACCATATAGAGGACATGGATCACAGGTCACCGGCCGAGCCACACCAATCTCTCTCCTTGCATTGCACATATGTATAGGAACATGACATTTGTATTTTGGGTTGTGTATCTATATATGTATAAATTACTAAATATGCAATGATGTGTAAATGTGTATTTGGCTTTAATATTTCTAACTGAAATAATTGAACAGTGTCTGAATTATTAACATATGTGATGCTTAGCTGTCAAATGTTGTAAAGTGATAATATTATATGATCCAAAAAAAAAGTCTCCCTCATTATAAATAGGACTGTCTTATTCTATGCAATATATGATAATATGATATAAGTATAAGTGATATTCATAGGTATAAGGTGTTACATACCGAAGATGAAAAAAAAAATTTAGAAGCTTTATAGAAGTTTTATCCCTTTGAGATCAAAATTGATGGCTCATGGTATGCCTATTTCGGTTGAGTGTGTGCTCTATGAAAGGGATATAGAAACAGCTAATCATGTATTTCTTCAGTGTCCATTTGTAGCTAAATGTTGGAACACTCTTCATATTGATCCTCCTCCTTATTTGGACATTTCCTTTACCGATTGGTGCTTCCAGCTTATAGGTTAGATTACTCGAGAGGATAGGTGTGTGCTGTTTTATGGAATGTGTGGAGACAACGCAATGCAAAACTTTGGTCCAGTAATCTATTTCTCCTAATGCTATAGTTTGTCAAGCCTTTGGTTTACTTTCAAATTAGCAGTAGATGCGTCGTCCTCCTATGGATCAAATTCAATCTACAAATGATCCCATAGTTAGCAAATGGTAGCTTCCTTCCCCTAGATTTGTCAAATGTAACTTAGATGCGGCAACTTTCATTAATCAGAGGATGATCGGCTTGGGGGTGGTTTGTCGCAATCTGGGAAGCATGGATATGGCAAACAAAGGAGGAGACCACATGTCCAAAACTTGGATATACGGATGCGCCTTGGATACATGTCGGATATGCCACATGGCATGTCATTGATTGGAAACAAAGTCAAAGCTTCGAACACAGCTGGAACACTCGAAGGATTTAGATCAAACACGGCTGAAGGCTTCATAGATTCAATTCTAAAACTTGAATCTCCACTACCTCTCTACTCAAAACACCAATAATAGCATCCACAAATCCATCAAAACTCCCCATAAATATTGATTTAATTATCACTATCTATAATAATCATTCCTTTCACAAGCTTGATGATGAGCTTCTAGGCGACCTAAGAGGCATGCCATGTATATAAAGATGAATTTGCATATTGATAGAAGTGACTATACTTGGTTAGCCTCAGTACCTTATTTGTGGAATTGTGAACTTTAATATTTAATATAAAACATGCAAGCTTACGCGATTACTACATATTAATAGACATGTGAAATGGGAAAATTGCATGGACAATAAATGTAACACCCCACCTATATAATAGAAATAATCACATTATATCAGTGGAATGTTAATTGACTAAATAAACTTGTCTGAGTTTATTTCCCTTTTAATTAATAATTTAACTAACTAATTTTTTTTCTAAAGATTTAGCATTTTTTTTTCACAATCTCTATTAACATATTTATATACATATCAAGTATTTTTAACTGTTAGATATATTTTTAATACATATACAAAACAACCTAAGTATTCAGATGCATAATTAAAAACAAAACAAAAGTAAGAAGTAATCAATCCTTAGCAATATCTTCTGTGTCTCTTCTGATATAGACTTGGATTCTTCTTCTTCTTGTTCAACCTAACTTCCACTATCTACAAACTCCATTTCTTGCGTGAGGAAAACCCACGCTAAGCTATCTCTAACTTAGTGGTACATATAAGCATTTAAATTTTACCAAACAATCACACAATGCATATCTTAATAACTTATGACACATTAAATTTTATACACATGTGAAATATAAAAATAAGCATATACATATCCAAATTTTACATTTTGTTCTTCTACTTACTCACACAAAACCTACAATATATCATTTTACTTAATCAACATACAACCCATTTATGTTATTATTTCAATTTTTACTTCATAACTAAATGAGCCTAATTATCATTTTCTTTTAATTATTTATTGACTCATAATTTAGATAGCCCAAGTCTCGTTCCCTGACTATACGGATACAGGGAAATAAAGTATGGGCGCTCGTGGAGCTTCAGCCACCCGGACTGAATATAACACAACCATGTCTAACAAGGGTCAGAGGTGTTCGCGGAGTAAAATCTTCCTGCCCTCAATTGTATTAATATCGGTACCGTAATCCCCTTAATGGTACACCATCTATCCTAAGCTAGTTCTTAGGTAGAGAAATGGGCAATTAAAATCATTAATTATTTATTTTTCCTATTTTCCATCATCGATATTCATTTTCTTGTGACAGAATCACCAATTCACCAATTAATTAAAAATCATATAATAACATGATATTTATCATAATTTGCTAATTAAAGCAATTCAACATACTTTAAATTAATTTCTCATAATACCAAAGTCAGTAAATTTTCATTATATTATTATAATTACTAATATTTCTTTGATGTTAATTATGTCATAACATATTATGCATACACAACATGCATTTGGATAAACAAAAATGCATATATATACGCAACTCGATAGTGTCTTTTCAAAACTCAAAATTCATAGTTTGAAGCTCATTCACTTTTTTGTTCTTTTTCTTGCTTGGAGTCTAATTTGAGCATATAATTGATTAATACATTATTAGAATACTTTTTCTTAATTTATTTGAAATAAATAACTAGAGTTTATTCTAAGTGGTAGTATGACCTTAAAGTATTATTGATCCTATAATCTTTTCTACACTTATCCAATTTAGGTGATTTTTATTTCTAATTAAAGTTAACAAATAAGACTGACATATCATGATTTCACAATTTTTGAAGCTTTACCCTAGTTCTGGTGCAAGTCCAAAGTATGTCCTATATCCTGCCCTTAGGCAGTTTTGAGACATAAAATTTAAAAATTCATATCTTTTAACATATAGCTTATAATATTATGAAACTTTGTAGGTACTTAGATAAGATAATTTGAAACAATTTTTGTATTTATAACTTTTATCAATTTTCCTTCTAAAATCCTCAATTGATAGTGAAAATATAACCGGTTCAACATAGGACAATCACAAACCAGTACCTATTCTCATAATCATAACTCACAAAATACATAACTATTGATGGTGAAACTTCTACCAAAATATACCTAAGACATTTTCCTAACACTTTCATGTTTAAATATTTGTCCAGTTTGGTCTTTAAAGAGTTCAAAATTGGGTACGAAATTGCTAAGGTTGCATAAGTATAAGGAAACAACTCACTCATGGAATAAGCCAAAGTCATTTGACTATAACTCAACCTACACAACAAGGATTTGTACGAAATTTGGTGAACCACTAGAGAAATAGAGCTACAATTTTTATGTTTTAAGCTTCCTTTAATTATGCCTCTAAGATGATCAAAACAAGCCCACACAGTAAGGCATCCCATTGATACATCTCCAGAAACCAGTTTCAACAAATTTCAAATATCTCTTTCTACCGACCAAGTCATGCAAAATTATTTATATATCTATAAACCTAAGACATAAATCTACAACTTTCATGGCAACACTTCTTTAAAATCAGTCATTATTAACATCAAAATCGGAACTTGAGACACTACCATAACACAACTCTAGTAGGTTCAACAGCACACTAACAATAGAGAGAAGAATAATTTACCAAAAATCAATTGTTTTGGAGTGATTTTTGTTTTAAATCTCGAGAGAGATATGCAGATTTTGGTCTAATAGGTGAGAGAAAAGAAAAATGGAGAAAAGAATGGAAGAAAAATGTAGAACCTTGACTTTGTTTATAATCAATTTGGCCAGCCACTATAGTAGCTGACTTCAGTTCTAGATTTTTGTCCTTTTATTTATTTATTTATTTATTTTATATTGTTTTTCTATTTTATTTTTTAGCTACTATTGTTATTTCTACATTTTACATATAGTAAGTTCCACTAGTCTTTACTAAAGTCATGTAGTCTTATTTAATCAAATTAACTATATTAACAATTAAATTTATTTTAATTTCTAATTTAGTCATTTATTAATTTTATTCCTAATTTAATTTTTTTTTCTATATAGCACTCACATACTCATTATAACTAAGTCCTAATTAATGGGTATTATAATAAAGGCATGTTTTAACATGATTTATTATGAGTGTTGATAGGTGGGGTGGTAATTGAACCACTATAGAGGCTATCATATGTGATATGAATGAAAAGATGTTAAATTTGATATCTAAAAATAGAAATAGTCTCTTTTATAATCAAGTTGAAAGTTGTTATATGATTTGCAAATGCACTTGAATATGTATAAGATTGTGATTATATGCTATGCATATGAACTGAAGCATATAAAAATATATGGAAACAAAAGGAATAAAATGTTAAATGCTCATTTCTCTACATGAGGACTATGTTGGGATAAACGATGCATCATAAAGGGGATAAGCGATATGTATCGATGAGATGTATGAGTGAGGATCAGGTTGTCTAGCCCTGGACTGAGGGCTCCTATTCCTAGTACTCATATCCATTATACTTATTTAGGTTAGCTGAGCCCTGGTTTGGGTGAGCATGCTTGACTTGAGGGAGCTTGAATGAGCATATATGTTACAGTAAATGAGTGGGATGACTAGTCTTGCACTGGGTATGCCTACTTCATACCTTGTATACAAAGTGGGTAGGATGACTAACCCTGGACTAAGTGCGCCTACTTCACACCCCGTATCCAGTTAGTCCGAGAATGAGGTTTAGGCTATTTATTGAAAAAGAAAAAAGAATGAGGAAAGACGAGATTGAAATATAAAGAGAATGTGAAATATGAGAATTTATTAATAGCGTGAATAACATGTTGTAAAATGATTATAATGTTATAAAGATTTGCATGTTGCTCTTATATATATATATATATATATATAGGCTTTTCCCGAATGAAATGAAAAATGGATTCATGTACTAGCAAAAAGGTTTCCTATTACTTAGCCTGAAAGATATGTGGCCATGAAATAGGGATTAAGTAGAACATAATTGACTGGGTGGTAGAGTCATAGAAACACCTCTTTTTTCCATATTTTGGACATGGAACAATATGTTACTGTTGAAACATGAAAGAATTGAAATCTTAAATCAAAACACTATGTATGGATGGTATGAATTGCCTAAACAAGAATTCTTGAACAGCGAGCAACCAGAACTATTACTCACTATTATGGTTTCACATATGTTCCATGTGCATTAAGTTGTAAGATATAAATAAAATGTGTAAATAACGGATGAGAAGGATCGATGATCCACTCAATTATCAATCTTAATTAAAAGAGTTAAAGCTTCTTGGGTTTTAACTTCCTTCTATGATTGTTATAAGCTTGAGCCTCTGAGAGGTTAATGTGTTAATTGGTAAATAAGTAATAAAAGAATTGTTGAATGGTTAACTTGGAGATATTTATCCTAGAGTATAAACACTTGACATGTTATCATAACAGGATAACACAATAAAGAAATGTTATGTATTCTATTAATTAGTTGAACATGTATAAAAGAGCTATGGAATAAAAATGTATTATTTGCATGAGCATGAAATGTCCTGATATTTCTATGATTATGTGATCTAAATATGATTGTGTCATTAAAATTTTTATACGTCACAAATTATATAATTATATGTTAGAGTTGATATGCATATGTGTATTATTAAGCTATGAATAACTTAGTATATTTTTATGTACACGCTGATGATGGAGCTAAGATATAGTTGAGGTAACAATTGATAGTGGAGATGCCAAGCTCATGCCAAGAGGAGACTATGAATACCCCAGATTATAGACCGAGCATTTTTCATAACATGCACTTATTTATTTATGGGAGTGTAATTAATTATAATTATTATTTTGTAATCATGTAAAATGATGCAAAGACAAAAAAAAAAAAGTGAAAAAGAAAATGATATATCTCAACTAGATATAGTTGAGATACATGAGATGAGGATCTTATATTATATTATATTATATTATATTATATTATATAGGCAAACAGGAACTAGGGATAACTAGTTTAGAGTATATTCAATAAGTTAGACAAACAAGCCTAAATGAATATGTCTGCATAGAATATGATGGTAACTTAAAATGAGAAAGTTTTAAATTTGAACGTGATATAGCTAACCAGTCCATAGCACTTCTTATGTATTATAGGATATACTATGATATATGGGAGGATGTTACAAGGTACTTGTTCGTTTTAAACCTTTAAATCTATGTTCAACTATAATGTCTATGTTCTTATCATATAAGCCAAAATCTCCAACTATTAAATCTGCTATTTCTGAACATGAAGGAGCTGTATATTGTAAACTGTAGTGATTTCGTCTACCCAATAATTTAAAACTAACTAGTTGGAAATTATCTTATTTAAATCTATCTCTGATCATTCTAAAAGATTTAACTAATTTGTTATGTGCATCAAACATGTTTATTAATCCATCTATTATAATTTCATTAATAGTTTTAGATGCTTCATGAAAAATAAAAGAAGGCATTCTATTTTTCGCTTCACGTTCAATATCATAAACATATAATTGTGCAAACTTTGGTTTTTCACCATCTAGAAGTAATACTGCACCAATTAGGTGATGATTTTGACCACATATTCTAAATACATAAGGTCGTGGTCTTTTATTTATTTCATAATCAATTTTCCCTCCAATTGAAGTCATAGCAAATATGGAATTATAAATTCTTATATTTTCTCTAAATTTTGAAGCAACAAGACTTTCATGATAACTTTGTAATTTATCAAGAAATAATAGGGTTTCTTTCAAAAGTGGTAGTTGTATTTTTTTTTTCTTTTTTTTTTATGACAAATGGGGTAAACAAATAGATAATTTTTTTTATCTATTTTTTATACATTCATCTCGCCAATATAGTGCATGACAATGAATGCATTCATTATTTGGATTTCCTGTATCTGATTCTTCAAGGTAAAATCCTACATAAAATTTAATGCCCATAAACTTGGGTTTAGTATAAATGAGTATATGAGTGATATATTAAGAACATATGAGAGGTATATTGTAAGGATATGAGGGTATACTTAGAGTATATGTAGGGTATATTGCTAAAACTTGGCTTTAGTTTTGCATTGAGGGCCAAAATAGAGTGTAAAATGAGAAAATGCAACCTTCACGCTCGTGAAAGAATTGTTCACAGCCGTGAAGAACAAGCAGACTAGAGGTATATTGAAAATTTTAAGGCGGTTGCTATAGCACATGTGTCACGCTAGTGAAACAATCATTCATGGCCGTGATACCATTGGCATTTAAGGTAGAACACTGGCCAAACCTCATTTTACATTGCCATTTCACTCCCTAAACATGACCCCTCACACCCAAGAACAATATCCTAGCATATCCCATAAGTTTTTGAGTGATCAAACACCAAAACTAACATTTAAACCAAAATTAAGCGAAGAATTGAAGGATTTATCAAAGAAAAGAGGAGTTGGAAGAGAGAGAAAGTTGAGCAAAGAAGGGAACTCAATTTTTCCTCATGTTCAAACCCATTTTTTGCCTATAAAAGGCAAGAAAAACATGTTTCTTCAACTCCTTATGATGATTTCAAGATTTGTTGGTATGGTTGTCAAAGTTGATGAAAGAGCCATGTGAGTTAGTTTTGCTTGTTATAGGAGTTAATGAGTTCTATTGAGGAAGAGAGTTTTTATAGGTTAGAAATAAGAGGCAAACCATGTTATTGAGATGAAAATATGCACCATAGGTTATGGTGGATATTATGGGTTTAGATTTGTGTTTATGTACTCATGTCAGTAGATTTAGAAATTTGATTTTGTTATTATTAGAAAACAAATGAGGAGGAGACAAAAATCAACAAGAAAGATAGATAAGCTCCAAGTCTTGTAAATTTTGCAAAGCTCCATTGAAGTTTATATATATATATATATATATATATTCATTTTAGTTTGCCCAAATACATGATTGTATTTGTGACATGACATGTATGTGAATAATAAATGAGATATAAGGTGATAATATGTCAATAGACCTTAATAAACATTAATTGGTAGGTTAATATGAAATAAATGCCTAATAGTATATTAAGAAATATGCATGTGGTGGTTATGAATGCGTGATGGACATGATTATGCAAGTAATGTGTGCGTGCTATTGTTGTTTGGTATGTTTTGATGATTTTGAAATGTTAATAAATGGGGTAAATTATTATAAACATTGATTGGCTTGGACTATATGGATGTAATATGCATTAAAGAATGAGTTTTAGGTTGAAAATTTGAGGTAAAATGGTGTTAAAATTGTGTTTGGACAAAGTGGGCAACTCTTTTCACAACCAGTATCACAACCAAGCCAAAACTATCATGACCATGAAACTTAAAATATAACCTTCACAACCGGGCTTCACTACCAAGCCAAAGTATCATGACGGTGAAAACATTGTTTACAGCAAAAATAAAAGTGGTTCAATGATGTGTAAACATGTCTATAACATGTCAATCACTTCTATAAATTTATATATGATGAATTATCATATGATTACATTATTTTTAACTTAAAAATACCTTGAGAATGTAAATATAAAGTATGTATATTGATTATGGAATGTGAATACATGATGGAATTGAATTAATAATGGTTTTATATGCCCATTTCTCAACTCGTGGACTACTTATGATAGATGATGCACTATTAAGGAAGATTACGATACCAATATGGATATGATTTAAGGACATGGTAGCTTTATCTTCGAGAGTGCTCTTGATTCTATTTACATTCAGATATGATTATACTCAATCAAGGTGGTTGAAGCTCCACGAGCGCCCTTAACTTGAAATTATAGTGAGTAAGGTGGCTGAAACTTCGCAAGCTCTACTACTTCACACTTCATATCAGGACAGTCCGTAGACAAGATATGAGCTTATAATTAATCAAAGAAAACCTGGAATTTGAATAAATGATTTAATTGAAATTTGTTCATACGAACTTGTCATGTTATGAGTTATGTGCAAATAATATAGTAGATTAACTACAAGTTATACATACATGTTGTAATTGCTTGAGAATTGCATACACGGGAATACTTATTACTTTTACGCTTAATATGTATTAAATTTAAATAAGCCATATTTTATTTATACCTTGCATTGTGTGACTGCATGAGAAAATTTTAATACTTATATATACCACTAAGTTATAGATAGCTTAGCGTGAAGAATGAGAGTTTACAGATAGTAGATATTAATGTTGATCAAGAAAGTCAAGTCCATATCAGAGGAAACACTGAAGACCCGACTAGTAGGTTGGTTGTTTTATACTTTTATTTTGATTTTGATCATGTATATGGGTAGATAACATGTATTGTAACTATATTAAGAATATGTTTGATATTTGATAATATTTAATATGTGAATGACAATTATGACAAGAGATATATATGTATATGAAATGATAGTGCGGAAAAGAAACTAAAAAGCGCGGCATGCCTAATCTGATATAAATATATATAATTAGGTAAATAGAACTAATAAACAAAAAAGTTTAAGTTCCAACATAATTTCAGAATCAATTATGTGATATTTCATTTATATAATGAAATTAGTCATATTATATAGATAAGGTTTCACATAAAAAGTAAAAAAAAATGTTAGAAATAAATTTTTAAAAAATCTATAAGGACGTTAGAATTAATAAAAAAAAATTGTAAGAGTCTAAAATAATTAGAGTTTATACTTGGATTGCGGGAGCAATAGAGTCTGGCCATTTAGTATGATGACAGCTGTCCATCATTGTAGGTAATGAAATAATATTGTTTTTGTCACTTGTGGTAGATTGACCAATTAATAGAGTTGAAGAATTTTGATCTAATAATATATTAAACTAATTAGTATATTTCTTATTTTAATTTTTATTTAAAAAAATGATATTTATAAATACCTTCATAAGTTTGCTCATTAGTTTATTCTATAAGAATTTGCTCAGCTTCTCCGCAAATAAAATCATTTCAGTATTTATGGTCGAAGGATGCATTTAAAAAAGTATACTGTCTTAATATTTTCATTTACTCTCAATATAAGAAATGATCTAATAAAATAAAAATAATAATAATAGTAAATAAATTGATGAAACATAACTTTATGAAAAAAATGTTTACAGCATAAACTTATCTATGTAATATAGTTCATTTAAAAATATAGTAAAATTAACAATGTAGCCATTAATAATTAAACAATATAAATTGAATATAAATAATTTGACCAATTAGACAATTTCATTAAAGGCAAACCCGTTGAACATATGTCTATAGACAATTGACAATTTTAGAATTGTAGAATGATTAGGACAATCGTACAAATAGTAGTTGCAAAATATATAAGCAAGAAATTGGATTAAATAAAAGAAAAAATAAATAAGCAGAAACCCATATTTTGTATGCTGTTAATTCTCTAGTGAATTTCAAATTATTTGCAACAAAAGACATTTAAGAATTAATAAATCATGTTGTCCACTCGTATAATGCATAAAACACGTGATTATATGTATATTGTACAAATTTAAAAAATCTGCTAAAAATTAGAAATATATAAATGAGTACCTTCAATCGGCAATGTTTAGAACAAATGCAGCTAAATGAGATCAAGACCTAATAGCAACTATTTTGTGAATAAGTGAACATGATGTAAATGAAAATGGGAAGAGGTGAAATTGTGGAAAACAAAACGTAATATTAACTATTTATAGAAAGTAAATTATTAGAAGGATGAAAAAAATAAATTAAACTAAATTAAACGTTTAATGGGATAAATATAATGCTACTGATTGGATAGACAGTCAGAAGTTTTGTTGTACAATATGTGAATGATGAAAAGTTATAAATCATACATGCAAAAGCTATAGATCATCATCATATTCAACAATAAAAAGTGATAAAACAACTAATAAAAACACGGCAAAATGCAGAATGACACATACTAATGAATGACCATCAATGTAAATAATTAAATCAATAAAAGATTTACCATATCTATTCTATTAAATGAGAGAGATATCTCTATCAAATTCTCTGGAAGAAGGCACATTTTAAGGTATAGGTGGCAATAAACCAGCTGATGGATGTGTAAGATCAATTTCTATAGCACCACCTGGATGGTCAAGAACCACTCTAAAGAAAGCACGTCCTAAGGTAAAGATAGCAATAAGTCACTTACTTTATACTTATAAATATCACTTATACTTATATCATATTATGGTATATTACATAAAATAAGATAATTTCCTATTTATAGTGAGAGATAATTATTTTTTAATTATATAATAATATCACTTTGTAACATTCAACAATTCAGCAAATTATAACAGCTTGATTATATACATAATATATATCACATCACTGCATATTCACTATATTATACATATATAGATATATAGTCCAAAACATAGAAGACATGTCCCTATACATATGTGAAATGTAATGAGAGAAATTGGTGAGACTTGACCGGTGACCTATAATCCATATCTTCTATATAGTATGTATCTCCAAAATGAGCTAATTACTCAACTCTTTCCGAAAAATAATGCAATATGGTGAGTTGTAATTCAATAAGAATAATTATCAAAAGCTCTCTAAAATACCAAGTCAATCACAATTATAAGTAATAATCGTCATTCGTACATATTTTACATGTCATTCTATTTATCAATATTATATGAATATAAATAATATTAAATCATATAAACATTTCATTTGCTTATGTCATTTTCTTTTTGTTGTGACTATGCTAAACAGATATTGTCCTAGATTTCCATATGAACATTTGCATTTACTATCTAACTTGATCATTTGTAACATTTGTACATTTGTTAGGCCGTTGGCATTTTCTTTTGCTTTTAAACATTTGTTTGGGTCATAGGTCTCTTCTTTTGCTTTATAATATCATTTAGCTAGTCATAACGCCTTTTAAGTCCATATGCATTTACAACAATCATTACTTAATATTTGTATTTATATTACATTTGCATATTCAATCATCAATCACTTCATATAAAAAAAGCCTATAATACAACCACATATTTAAGTTATTCATTACCTTTTGATACCATATCTATACCATAACAATTATGTAATTCATATAGTAGTAAGTCAAGTCACGTTGCACATAGTATGCAACAAATACACGTACCAAAGAAATCATTTGATAATTAAATTCACTTTTTTTTATATTGAACTTCTAACTTATTGTCTCCCACTTCCTTGGGAGTCCCTAATATGCTGTGAGCCTAATTGATTATATACTTGGTCAAGTGGTAGCTAAATAAATTTAGTGAAACTTAAACAAATTGAAATATGCATAATATGGACCACTAACTAGGATTTGATATTATAACAGTGTGACCTTCATGTGTTCAGTAGCTTATAACTTTTTCTATACTAGTCCAATTTGTATAATTCTTATTTTTAATTAAAGATAACATGTAGAGTATAACATATCTAAATTTTAGATCAATTGGACTATTGTGTAATTTTTGATGGAATTTATATGGATGTTCTGTTTTCTATCCTGTTTCTACTCTGGGACACCAATTTTGCATTTTTATATCTTATAATGTGTAAGTCATATTTTTATGAAACTTTGTATAAACATATATATGTTAAAATAGAACATTTTTTGTGCGACAACTTTCATCTATTATGCCTCTAAAGTCCTCATATGGTAGGGTACTTTATGACTGGTTAAGAACATGGTTGGTATCCGGACCAATATAATATATGAATGCCATATCTCATAAAATACATAACCTATTGAGGTTTTATTTATGCCAAACTTTAGCTAAGACATATACCTATGAACTTCATGTTTTGACCATTTACAAATAATGTCTATAAGGAGCTCAAAATGGGCAAACAATTGATTGGACATGCATAGGACACTAAGCAGGTAGCTCAAATATAGAATATACATGACTCTATTGGCTATAACTCCATAACCGCCTATAATATGATCCTGAAATTTAGTATACCATAGATAACACATATATCTACAACTTTCATAGTTTGAGTTTTCTCAATTACTACTGAGTCTATCATATAGAAAAATAATTAACACTGTAGATAATTCAACTAGGTTCCACAACC
The DNA here is from genome assembly GCA_949630135.1 of Balakata baccata. NCBI lineage: Eukaryota > Viridiplantae > Streptophyta > Magnoliopsida > Malpighiales > Euphorbiaceae > Balakata > Balakata baccata. Next base: position 17,661 of record CATIWF010076745.1, read on the forward strand.
GAACCAGTCACAATCATAAGCCAATATCTTTTCATAGACACTAAATCTTGCAACTCTATTTATATATCCATAAACATAAGACATAAAGCTGCAAGTTTTATGTTTTTAGCTTCTTCAAAACGGGTCTCTATCATGAAGGATTCGAAGTCTCAATATTCTGGTACACAAATATAATTCTAACATCTAGTTATAATACTTGCATATAAAAGACCATAATTTTCCAATCCATAATTAAAGAAAATAGCAAGACAAGGAAGGTATATGAATTACATGTGTTCAGAAGGTCTAGATATGGTTGGAGTTTGGGAGAAAAATTGAAGAAGAGATGAGGGAAGAAGAAGGAACTATATCTGGAAGATAAGGCAGCAGCCTTATAAAGGTCCAAAACCGACCTAAGTTGTCCCATTTTTCTCTCTCTCTCTTTTTTTTTTTTACTTTTCTGATTTATTTATTTAATTAATTTATTGCTATTATTTTATCTACATATTTACATATATCTAGTACCAAAAATACTATTTAGTCAAATTATCCAATCTAATTAATTTAACTATACCAAATTTTATTTATTTACATCATTAAATATAGCATACAAGTTGCATCAAGATTATGAGCCTTTGGAATTTGATATAAATGTGAGTACACTACTAGGAATAGAAGTAATTGTGAACAATATATGTTGTGACTATTTGATATGCATTGATCGATGCCAAATTGCAAGCTGATTTGATCTTATTGTCACTGTATGAATTTGATATGATACTAGAAATGTACTTACTAACTAAATATCATACAACAGTGAATTGTTTCACTAAGTAATTTTAGGGTCTTCAGACTAGCTGAGAGTTATATTTCCGGGTGAATGAAAACTTGTACTTGCCTATTTAGTATCCGCTGTAAAGGCATTTAGAATGATCAAGGGTGGATGTAAGACATATTTAACACATGTAATTGACACCAGACCACCAATTGTTCACTTGAAAATATACCAATATTGAATGAATTTCTAGATGTATTTCCAGATAATCTACCTGGATTACCACCTGTTAGAGAGATAGAGTTTACCATTGATTTAGTACCAGAGGCAGCACCAATATCAATACCACCCTACATAATGGTTCCAATTGAGTTGAAAGAATTAAAGACCCAATTGTAAGAACTACTTGACAAAGAGTACATCAGACATAGTGTTTCACCATAGGAAGCACCAATGTTTTTTATTAAAAAGAAAGATGGTACCATGAGATTGTGCTTTGACTACAGACAGCTGAATAAAATGACAGTTAAGAACAAGTACTCATTGCCCAGAATAGATGATTTATTTGATCAGTTACAGGGAGCCCAAATATTTTCCAAGATTGACTTGAAGTCAGACTATTATTAGTTAGGGATAACAGATGTAGATGTTCTAAAGACTGTTTTTCGAACCAGATATGGACACTATGAGTTTTTAGTCATACTATTTGGGTTGACTAATACTCCAGCTGCATTTATGACACTAATGAATAAAGTCTTTCAACCATATCTGGACAAATTTATCATAGTATTTATTGACAACATACTAGTGTATTCAAAGGAGAGGGAGGAACATGAACAACATTTGAGAATTGTGATGCAAATCTGGAGAGAAAAACAATTATATATTAAATTGAGCAAATATAAATTTTGGTTAGAGCATATAGTATTCTACATGTGGTATTAGATAGAGATATATAGGTAAATTAAAAAAAAAATATAGACTATAGTAAAGTGAGAAGCTACTAAAAATATTGTAGAAGTACATAGGTATCATCTGAATAACTAAGTAATCATTTTCAAGAAAACAATGTCGTGTTTTCGAGGACGTTTTGGGAAGAGCACTACTCCAAGAACAATAATGTTGTCATGGGTTATAATATTATTAAATAGATAATAGATAGAGGTTGGGACGGCGTAATTAACCAAAGAAACTATTAGGGTTAATATTGACAAAATGAATTTTTCTGGTGACTTATTTGCACTTTATTCCTTCATTGAAAGCAAAGGTTCACAAATCGTTGCAATAGTACCTTGCCAGACTATTGCTCCCGCCATCTTCCATCTAAAACCTAAAACCCTAACTATTTTTGCCAAACTATTGCTCCCTTTTTCCTTTAGTTCTGGTGGGATTTTGCAAGTTTTAGAAGAACAGAAAAAAAAAAAAAACCCCTTTTTATGTGTATGATCATCTTTAAGAAAGATTTTTGTAATTGTGTTGGTATAACCAGTCTTCAAAGATTGCAAGTGCAATTCTCTCTCTTCTTCTCAGAGAGGACTTTTTCTGTCCCCAATCGCAGAATTTCTTGTAGCGTGGAGCTACTTTGTCTAATTAGAGTTTTATTGACAGGAAACCAAGTGATTGTGCTCTAGGATTATGCCTTCAAAGACCAAGAAGCATTCCAAGTCAGCATCGAGGCTGTCAATTTCTGATCACTCTCCATCGTTGATATCTCCTTCTGATTTTGAAATTAGTGAGCATGATCTCATCTCTTCTTTGGAAGAAGCATCAACCAGATATCCTTCTTGGATTGGTAAATCTGCTTTCATTGGCCGAATCACTGATGTTCAGCATGAATCTGGAGGTTGTAAAATTTGGATGTCAGAGTCTTCCATGGTTGCTTCTTCTCTTTCCCCTGGTACCATTGTATCGGTATTCTCCTATCTTCATCACTATCTTATAATACTTGTTCCTCTATAAACTTTATTTCACTACAGCTGTTGTTTGGTGTTCTATACTCTAAAAATTTGGTTTTCTTATTTTCACTCTTGTATCCATGGTGTATCTTCCATTTCGACTTCTCATATTGGTGATACTTGTTTTCTAGGCATTGTATTATTTATGGAAGCTGATTTTTTCTGTTGGGACTTGCATTTATAGATCTTCAGTTTGCTAATTATTAGATGTATTAGCCTAGTAGCAGTTTTGGATGTTGTTACTTTATTGTTCTTAACATTTGCAAATTTTTGTGCCCAACTTGGATTGTGGATAAACTACCCAATTACTGAAAAGCAAAACAAAAGAGAGATAAAAAAGTAACAGGTGAAGGCTGGGATTTTCTAGTTCAAAACAAGGAAAACAAACTAACAGAAAATCCTGGCTCTGTCAATGTATTACATTCCTGCCTATATTTAAAAATGACAGCTGCTCTTTACAAGTTATGACATAGCTTCCTAAAAGAATTGGGTCTAGAATATGATATCTTTATAGAACTAGGTTTGAATGATAATAACATAATCAAAGACTAAGAAAGATATAAATATTCTTAAAATATTTTGGTTTGGTAACCTGAACATTAAATGCTACAGTAACGTGGCTCCTGCATAACATGCTTTACGTCTCGTATTGGTTTTTCTTATCCTTGTAGTGGTTGATGAAGCTCATTCACGTGATTGCTTAAGAGATGCATCTCCTTCTTCTTTCTTTTGGTTAAATTTGTTTGCTGGATTTATCATTCTAATCTTGTTGCAGGTTTCTCTTGCCGTTTCAGGAAGAGGATTTTCAAATAGTGTTCCTCTCAGCCCAATATTTGGAGAATGCACTAAGCAATATGAGATTGAGACTCTAGATGAGACAACTAGTGAAGCAGGGAACTACTTTGCTGTAGCTATGGTTTTTCCTTCTTCCAAGGTTTGAACATATCTCTTTTGTTTTCTTGTTTTTATTTTTTTTTTTTGTTTTTTGAAATACCAACAGATGAAATAATTCTAGAATTGGTGCATAGCAATGCAATGAATTTGGAAAATTTAGCATTGGTGTGTCTAAATAACATCATAATCAATATTTAATTGCATTAACATTCTCTAGTTCCTTTTGACTGTGACAATGTTTTATTATGCAGTTGTCTGATCTAAATCATATGATATCTTTGCATTGCATTTGAGATTGCATGTGTCATTTTGCACAATGTCTCACTAAAGAGCCTCATTCCTAGCAAACAGGAAGCATATGAACAGGATTTTAGAGGAGCGTCTGTACACCAAATGTCATGCCTAAATTATTGCCACTGATCCATACTTATTGCATATAACGAAATAATTAATTCGACTCCTATCTAATGTGTTAAAATATCTAGTCTATGCAATGCCCTCTTCCTGTTGGGCAAAAGTTAATAGCTGTTATACTTGCTCAGTTCAACCACGAGTCTGTGGACCATATGCCAAGGACTTTATTGACCTGTCATATTTGCTCAGGTCCAACCATGAGTCTCTGGACTATACATCAGGGACTTTATTAAGGAAAACAAGAAGTTTATAAGCCCAGTCATTCCAAAAGTATTGTTGAGCAATGCCTTTGCAAGAGCCATGTAGAAAATTTTTGAGGCTTATAGGTCGTTTAATTTTTTAGCTTTGAACCTTCATCCATGGAAAGCAGGTCAAGAAAAACAGTGATATTTCTCTGATGAATGATTGGGCTAACATATGTTTAAGGAGGAAATAATGTTTGTTTCAAAGAGTATTCATAAAGATATATTTTGTTCATCATAGATCTGAAATTATGTTTTCTGTGCGTGATTTTACTGTATAGAACACGAAATGAGACTTCTGTATTTTTTTTTCTTTCATTAGATATGTATATATATTTTTGTTTTTTGATAATTGAAAGCAAGGACATAGGGGGAAATTGTATAATAGCTTTTAAATGGAATAAGGCTTTCACTATATCATTACTTTGTGAAGCTGCTCTGTTACAGCAAAACAAATTAGCCTTCTATTTCTATTATCTCTTTTAACAAGAATTCATGCGTTCTTCACACTTTATGCCATCAATTGATGGTTTTGTAGAAGTTTAACCTCTTATTAATTTTTCTCTAGGTTCTGAAGGATGGAGTGCGATTGTCTTCCAACCTTTCTTATACAATGGGTTGTCCTGCTTCAGGAAGAGTTGTATTTGTTTACCCTATACGGAATCAGTTTCTAAGTAGTCTTATAAATGGAGATGGTAAAGCACATGAAAGAAAAGTTGATAGTCTCGCATTTCACAATTGCTATGAATTGTACTTGGAGTTGGTTCCTTTTAAGAAGAGGGAAAAACTGAGCAATGATCTGATGTTTGCAATAAATTCAACTGAAAAGACACATGAACAATCTGAAAATGGAAAAATTTTGTCCCCTCGGACACCATTGTGTCAGCCAAAACTAAGCTCTAGTAGCCCTAGTTTGTCAGCTTCATCAAGATATGAAGCAACCATATCCTATTTTTCCAATCCAAATAATACTTATTTTGATTTATTTGATATCAAAGAAGTATTAAAGGATGAAAGTGCAAAACAACTTCTGCAGGCCTGTGTTACCTCATGGTTGTATTCTCGTACTCTTATATGTGGAAATATTGTGGCCATTCCCATACTTTCAGAGCTGTGCTTTTTTCGTGTTATAAGGGCAAGTAAGTTGCTGGGATATGGTCTAGATCAAGATTTTACAAGAGAAAAAAGTCACATTGTCCATCCTCAAGCTCCTGAATCTGCGGATTATATGAAAGATGCCTTTTTTGTTAACCACGATACAAAAGTATACTTACATCTGCCATTGAATTCGGCATCTGAAACTCCATGTAAGAGCAGCAATCAATTCATGCAAATTATAAATAAGCCTGCAAAGAGTATTATGGTACACGATAGAACAAAAATAGGTGGTCTAGATAAAGAATATGCGGTTCTGAAGGACATAATTACATCATCCATGAAAAATACTTTGGCAAGGTACTTCCTTCTTTTCTTTTTTTAACATTCTACTGGATAACTATTAATTATTATCATTTTTTTTTAATTTTTTATATTATTCTTCCTTTGGTGTAAAATTAAGTGCTATGCTGGAAATCTTTCCTGTCTTATGCTTGTAATTGATTTGAATGCTTATTTATAAATTAGGACACTTACTAAGGATGAAGATTGTAGACAATAAATATCAGGATTACATGTGTTATGAAAAATTGCCTTAATCGTTATAATTTCTGTCAAGCATGTAAATCAAATGTTACTTCACCTCCTTAAGCCTTATAAATTATAATGGACTGCCTTTCTTTGTATCTATATACGTTCCAAACTGATGAAAAGTTTATCCTTGGTGAATTTGGAATGCTGAGAGAAAATAGCTTGAACTTCTCATCTGTTAAGTTTTTGTCAAACTGCGATCCTACATTGTCAGGCTTCTTATACATGCTTGGGCATTTTCTTTAAAACTATCAAGTTCGTTTTCTCTCTCTTACTTTTGCTAACATTGAGGCAACTTGATGTAGTTTTTGTTCCACCAAATAAGTGCGGCTCAAGAGTTAGTTAATCCTAATTGTAGTATGTCTTGAGAAGAAGGAACTCTTAATATTTATATTCCTCTTTTGGTATTAGGAAAATTAAAAAATAATTTATCTTGTTTAGGATATTTTATATTTGGCAGAACTCTTTAGCAGTTTTAGGGTTTTATTTCTCTAATGCAAGGCTATACAACTGTACCCAAGGTTTTCAGACCCAGGCTGGTCAAAAGGAATCGATGAAGGCAGAGGTTGATCTCTACTGTGCTGTCCTATAATCATCTGAGGTCAAATTTCGCAGAGCAGTAGAATGATGTAGCTTGCGTTCCAACAAATAAGCATAGACCATGTCCTAATCTTAGTCCTAGCCTGCCTTAGCAAAGAGGACCACTTAATAATTATTATTCTTCTTAGCTGTAAGGAATCTTAAAAAGTAATTTAATTTAATGTTCCTATTTATGATATTTCATATTTGGTACAACTCTTTTGCAATATGAAAGTTCTATTTTATTTTATTGACTCCGAAGTTTTATTTCTCTATGTAAGTTCGTGGCTTCCAAGGTATATTTGGTTTTTTGGTTGAATAAAAAGTATTTTGGGTGTAAAACCTACATCACAACCCACTGCAGTAACCCTTTTGTTCAGGGGGTGCTCTTGTATTTTTTATTATTTATTTATTTGTTTACATAGTGCAAAGAACAAATATCATTGTTAAACTTCATTGTGATTATTATTGTTTTACATTTTTTGTCTCTTCTACAGAATTTTGAACGAAAAATGTGTTTCATTAGTTCTAGAATTTTACAACTTGCATAACATTTAACTTTTGGTGTGTGTGACAAAAATTGGGTTTTGGTGGTTGTAATATAACAACCTCAATTTTATACTTTTCTGCATGATGAGCTTTTAGTCTTACTCACTAACACAGCTATTTAGTCTTGGTTTACGACCAACAAAAGGAGTGCTTCTTCATGGCCCACCTGGCACAGGGAAGACTTCTCTTGCTCGATTATGTGCCCTTGATGCTGGTGTCAACCTATTTTCTGTGAATGGACCTGAGATAATAAGTCAATATCATGGAGAAAGCGAGCAAGCAATTAATGATGTTTTTGATTCAGCCAGTCAACAAGCACCTGCTGTGGTTAGTTTCTTCTCTCTTTTTATTTTTTTGGTTCTAATATTTTGGAATCTGTGCCTTCCTCATACAGAATGAATAGTCAAATATTATTTTTTTAAACAACTAGATTAACAGTTTTACTGTAAAATTGCAAAAATAATTATAAAAATTTACTTTTTCATATTCGCTGTAATCTAAAGCTCCATTATGTGCATTGAACATACTGGAAGTGGAAACATGAAGTCAATAGAATGGAAAATTAACCAATCATTGAGTATTCTTTTTTCAATTGATCTTTTCCTTCATTTGTGGGTAAATACTTATTTTTCTTTCATTCAATTTTAATATCATTTTTTGGTGTGGACATCACCATTGTATCCTATTCCTGCCTTGGCTTCTCCTGACTCATACCCACTTCTCACTGGCATTCAAAACCCTATATATGCTTTTTGAGGAAGCATCTTCAGGGACATAATGGCATATGGCTAGGTAAGTTTTCTATATGTTTGGGTCACCGTAGCACGTATAAGGGGATAAATGTACAAATGATACTAAAACTTGTCACTTTGTTACATATTGGTATTAAAACTTTTAATTATTGTAAATTGGTACCAAAACTTTCAGAAATGTTACAATTTGGTACCTAAGTCAAAATTTTAATAAAAAAGATGATGTGTTGTGTTGACCGGCTGACGTGACAAGCTAACACGGCATGCTGACAAACTGACACATCATCTTGTTTGATTGAAATTTTGACTTGGATGCCAAATTGCAACATTTTTGAAAGTTTTGGTACTAATCTGCAACAATTAAAAGTTTTGGTACCAAGTTGTAACAAAGTGACAAGTTTTGGTACTATTTGCACATTTATCCCTATGTATAGCGCACAGCTTTGGAGAGTTTTCATTGGTCTACATCTTGCTTGAAAAAAAGGTTGGGGGAGAATAGCTATTCAAATTGATAACTACTGTGTGATCAAACTACATTTGCTCAAAAGGCCACGATGAGGGAAGGAATAGTGATCTGATTAAGTGAATCTTTGCTTTGTTGGAGAGAGATTGGGAAGTTTGTTTCTCTCATGTGTATAGGCAGGTGAATTCGGCAGCCAACGGATTAGCTAATCTTTCTTTGATCAGCAAGTTCCTTTTGTTTGGCATGACATTGTGCCTACTTGCGTTTCGACGCATCTTGTAGAGGATGTGGCTGGTCCCATGTTTTGTTGTTATGTTGTTGCTTAGCTTTTAAGTTTGTTGTTTCCTTTCAGAGATTAAAATGAAAAGTGTCATACAACATCTTTTGTTATCCTTAATTGCGAGTCATGTCCTAGTTAGGCTCTTCAAAGAAAGTGGCACATTGGTCAAATTAATAGGAAAGAGTTAGAATCAAGCTAATTGCCATCTGATATATGGCAAACTACCAATATCTGAACTTAATAGAATGAGAGGTAAAACGCAGTATAAGAACTTCAAATTCAATTTCACTGGAAGCATGTTTTTGAAATTTAAAGAAATATTTCATGATGGGAATTGATTTATTTCTTTATTTCTTTTTCCTTTAATCTTATCATCATCAATATTCAGTTTGGTAATAGTTCATTTGCAGAAATATGTGAAGAGGAGACTAGATACCTGGTTTGATTAAACACTTTAACAAGAATGAATTCCAAATTAATTTTTTCTGCACATATTTTCCTTTTATTGCTTTATGTTGTAAAGTTTGCCTTATTAAACTGTATTATTTTTATTTATAACCTTATAAAATTGTGGTCAATGGAGATTGCATATGCAATAATAAAGATTATGCTTTTTTCAGAATTCACGAAATACTCCTCTTTATATCTAGATGGTTAAAAATGGTTTTCCTTTTACAGGTGTTCATTGATGAGTTGGATGCTATTGCACCTGCACGGAAAGATGGAGGTGAAGAACTTTCTCAAAGAATGGTAGCGACATTATTGAATTTGATGGATGGGATTAGTCGGACTGATGGATTACTCGTAATTGCTGCAACAAACAGGCCTGAAAGCATTGAGCCTGCACTGAGACGGCCTGGAAGACTGGACAGGGAAATTGAAATAGGTGATGCAAATAGTTTCCACCCCTCCTCCCTTTTTTAGATGTAAATTTTTTTTATCATCTTTATGGCATGCTACCTCTGGGGTTTACTCTTTGCATTAAGATAAGTCTTTACATGATAATCAGTGCAGCCTTACATCTAAAGTATGTTTTAGACTTTGGATTTGTGACAGTTTTCAAATTTCTGGATACTTGTGCTCAAAATTACGAACAATTTCTCCATTTGGTTGGAGCCTAATTAAAATTCTTCTGAAATATCTGGGTTCAAACTGAACTTGTTTGTTCTGATCCACCAAAATCAATTATCTGGTAACCTCATATCATGCGCATATGCATGTCTCATTTAAAGAATAGATATTCAAATTACATTGCTAAAGCAAAACTTATGTAGTGTGAACAAAGAAGAAAAGAGCAAGGCATGTAATGATATAAATTTGAGATTTGATTAGTTCATATGATTATGTATTGTTATGGATCTAATTCCTAAAGTTAGGGGTTTGGTTTAGGCAGTATTTTATTTATGGTAGGGTTCCTTATATTTCCTAGTTAGGAGTATTATTTAGTTTCCTAGTTAGAAAAATATCTAGTTTTCTAGTTGGAAAAGAATTCCTATTTTAATAATTTTACTATTGGCATGTAACCTAAGTAAGAATTGCCAGCAAAAACCTAGGACGTAGGCAGCTCTATCTAATGAATTCCAAACCTGCCACTTTCTTTAACAAGTTGCATAAAATCCGATGTCTAGTGACATGATCCAATGTTCATAACATGTATTAGGCATTAGCATGAGAATTATGAAGAACCACAAATGAAATTAGGATAAGTAGATCGGTAGATGTACTTTTGCTGTCAATTCACTAGTAAATGCCCTATAGGGAACAACCTAGTGCCATGTATTTTATTTGTTTACTTTGTCTCATTTTGTTTTCTTAATATATATATTATTATTTTTTTGATATACAGGTGTTCCATCTCCCAAGCAACGATTGGATATATTGAATACTCTTCTCAGTCAAATGGAACACTCTCTTTCAGATATGCAGATTCAACACCTTGCTGTGGTTACTCATGGTTTTGTGGGTGCTGACTTAGCTGCTCTCTGCAATGAGGCAGCCTTGATTTGTCTTAGACGTTATGCTAAGTCTCATAGTAATATGCTTTCCAAGGTATCATCTGATGCATGTGAAGGTCAATCGGGCATTATGGTAAAAGAATCTGGTTGTCTGGGTGAGATGCAAGACACTTCTTTACCTTGCGTGGATAATCTTATTAGCCCTGTTTCTAAGGATGATCTTTCGCAAGAAGAAGAAAATACTTTAAGACTTAAATTTGAAGATATTGAGAAGGCGAGGATGAAAGTGAGGCCTAGTGCCATGCGAGAGGTACGATCAAAATGTCCATTTTGCTCAAGGAAATCTATCTTGCTCAAAGTATAATTTGGAACTTGGATCCACGATTATATACAACTGTAATATTTTATCATGTTAATATGGGAAAATGAAGAGATGGTTGAGCATTTAACTAGAAGTTGCAGTAAATGTCATATCTAAGTTACAAACCTCAAGTGCATGCTGATTAGATTGCACTTTAACTTGTTAGACATTTACTCGTATAAAGGTCTTGGAGCATCTCATATTTGCAATATACACTAGCTTTGTTCCATAATCATAAAGCAGTTGGAGAGATGAGAGGATTCTAGTGTTGCTAGATAAATCAGGTAGAACTCTGCTATCAACCGTCTGCATTCTGTATTAGTTATGACAACTGTTGTTCATTAGCTTTTCATAATGACAAGCAGCAAGAAAACCAGGGCTGCTTTTAGAACATTTGCATGCCTGAACCCAGGCACATGCATATTATTTGCATTACCCCAACTTGATTGTTACAGTTCTAGAAATACAATGTGAAGTTTCCTTTTTCTTTTTTGTTTCTCCACAGCTTCTGCCTTGCTCATAATTGATGTAGACTCAATATAATTGTCATTCTAATAAGGTTTTCTATGAAATGATGCTGGGATAGAACTTGGCAGAGTTGGTAATAAATCCAATTCGTCATGTCTTTAATTCTGTTGTTCTGTATCTAGGTAATACTTGAGGTTCCGAAAGTTAATTGGGAGGATGTAGGAGGCCAGAGGGAAGTAAAAGCCCAACTAATGGAAGCAGTGGAATGGCCTCAGAAACACCAGGATGCCTTTAAGCGCATTGGTACCCGTCCCCCAACTGGTGTATTGTTGTTTGGTCCTCCAGGTTGTAGCAAAACGCTTATGGCACGTGCAGTAGCTTCTGAAGCTGGACTAAATTTCTTTGCAGTGAAGGGCCCAGAACTTTTTAGCAAGTGGGTTGGTGAATCAGAAAAGGCTGTAAGATCTCTCTTTGCCAAAGCCAAAGCAAATGCACCATCAATCATATTTTTTGATGAAATTGATGGTCTTGCTGTTATTCGGGGGAAGGAAAATGATGGGGTTTCAGTTTCTGATAGGGTTATGACTCAACTTCTGGTTGAATTGGATGGTTAGTGATAGGTGTTGTGTTAATTTCCTTGAGATGTAATCTTTCATTTGGATGTAAAAGAATGATGCTTCCTCTTTTTTAACCTGAACTTCCGTTTGCCCAATTAGGTTTGCATCAAAGAGTTAATGTTACTGTTATTGCTGCTACAAATCGTCCTGACAAGATTGATCCTGCCCTTCTGAGACCTGGTGCTCTTTCTCTCTCTCCACAAATTTCTGGTACTATTTTGCTGCCATTTTTTTACTATACAGTTTATTCCTAATTTGTAAAAGATCTGAGTAGGACGCTTTGATCGGCTGCTGTATGTTGGACCTCCAAATGAGACTGATAGGGAAGACATATTTAGCATCCATTTGCATAAAATTCCATGCAGTCCTGATGTCAGCATGAAAGAGCTAGCCCATCTTACTGATGGCTGTACTGGAGCTGATATATCATTTATCTGCCGGGAAGCAGCTATTGCTGCCCTTGAGGTTTTCCAAGTTCTTTTGGTGTCTCTTCTACCTTGCTTGTTTCTTATTTATTTATTTGATTCTATATTCTATACATTTGTAGGAGTCCATTGATGCTTCAGAAGTAACAATGAAACATCTAAAGACTGTAATTCAACATGTTCAACCGTCATCTGTTCAGTCTTATCATGAGCTATCAGCTAAATTTCAGAGGCTTGTTCACTCTAATTACATACAAGATGGATTAGAAAACAAAAAGAGCACAACTAATTTGAACTGGTTTTACCCCTGGTAAATGTTTTCCTTTCAAATATATGTACATTCAGTTTGTCAACTGGCACTGGAATATTCTACTTGGTTTAGATGCAATATTTTAGTCACGTTCTAAAGTCTCCCTTTCAATGAAAGAAAGCAAAAAGAATGTATCAGCATTACTAAAGACAAAATAGAATTTTATGATTCCATTTTCACTAGGCAACTGAAGTGTTTTTTTGGGGTTTTACTTTATTAGGAAATTTTAATTCTAGTTCTTTTGCACATTTCATCTCTTTTTTAAAAGAAATAACATGCGTTTGGCTTGTGTTCTTTTTAAATGGCAGGACACTGATAAAATCAACTGTGCAGTTCTTGCATCGCATCCTGGCTTCAGGTACAAAATCTGGTTCAAGTGGTTAGACAATTTACTGCAAGCTAAATTACATGTCCTGTAACTGTCAAAAGAAGATATCTGCTTGATCATAGTGTAATGTTGCCTATTGCCTCTTCATAGGTTTAGTAGGGTATGTGGTGAGAGCTTATCATTTTACCCAATTATATCGGTTACTCCTCCATCAGCACTTAATAAATTCTTTAATGAAATGGGAATTTTGCAAAAAGAAAACTGCACCTTAAAGAGTTCGGGGTTTGATATAATACAGGCATGAGTTTAGAATCTTAGATGTTTTTGGGACAATTGTGGGCCTTTTGTGAAATTAATGTGAACAGAACACAAGGATGCCTGTTCGGCCTTTGATTGATCCCCATATATGATCACAGATTTGTTAAAGATATTATTGAAATGATAGGTTTTTCAGCAATATAAAAACAGAACGGTACTTTAATTATTTGACTTGTAATGATTCAGCACTTAAAGTGTTATTTATAATAGAAAACTGTTTCTATTTTAATTTTGTAACACAAAATTTTTTCCGATACTTTCTGTTAAACAAACTAACGGAATGTTGACGTGACAAATAATGGATCCCGTACTAAGGAAAAAAAAAGTTACACCTTCAACCAACCGTTGAAACGATTTGAATCAAACAATAATATCCACTTTATCACGCACTCGCCTCTGTACTCTCAACCTTTCTTTCATTTGATGCCTTCTTAGCTTATGGACTTCATTAAACCTTCAACAACTTTTGGGAAATTATGGCCTCACCAATTGAAGAAGGTTTTTTGTTCTTCTTCAATGTCGATATGCGTTATTACTGTCTAAAATTTGATCTTGTTGTATGCTAAGTTTATAGGTTTACGGTTGTTTATTTTGAAAAATTTGCTGGTTTTAAAGATTTTGTTTTAAAAATTTTAATATTTTAAGATTTTAGGGATCAAGCTCCCATTTGGAATGAATAATTTGAAAGTGTGAAATTCATTTCCAAATGAATTCTACCTAATGTTTGGAAAGATATAATTTAAAACATGGAATTCAATTGAATTCTATTTAATTGTATTTGGAACAAATTTAGAGTTTGATATTCATTCACTTATTTTTCTAAATGACTTTTATTAATATTTTTATGATATTATCTATAATTCACATGCAACTCCACACACACACACAGATATATATACACGTATTAAGAAAAAGAAAAACATAAGAGTATATAAATTTCAACTTCACAATCTTTCACATATTTACAAAAAAGATTTAAGTTAAAAAAGAACTAATCTTGTTGATTGAAAAAGGAAGAGAGAACAATATGAGAGGGAAAACAAAAGAAAACAGTAATGTGTTTGTCAAATAACAATATGAGAGGGAAAACAAAAGAAAACAGTAATGTGTTTGTGAAATGAAAAAGAAAAAAAAGTTAAGAGTTGTTTTAATTCAGTGACAGCAATTTTAACAATAAAATATATTGGGCTCATTTTGTGGAATTCATTTGCAAACTATAGATTTTAGTTTTAGTTATAAACCAACTCCATAAATTCAATTCCAAGAATTATAATGTGTTATTCATTTATTTCAAACACCCGATTCCTAGAATTGCAAATGAATTCTACAATTTTTGTGGAAATTCATTCGTTACAAACAGATCCAAAACTGATTTTGAATTTGTTATGTACAGTCCTTTCTTTATAAGCTTCGCTGCTGATCAAGTCCAATACATGAGCGTGCAACGATTTGGTTGTACTTTGTGGGAGAGATCTATACTCATACGATGGGACTTTTTTTTTTTTTTAACTTGTCAGTGTTATCAGTAGTGTGTATGTTCTAATGTATTCACTGCTTTTTATATATTAATTATTATACCACAATAGACATATGTATATTTTACATTCATAATAAATAAATATTCAAGTTGTTGATTATGTTATGAATGCAGTAGTTAAATATATTATGAGATATACGGCTCTTTGATTATCTACAGAGAATTTATTATTAAGTTGATAATAATGAGATAAATATCTCTGGTAAAAGATAATTTTAAAAATGTTCATAACTGGTATAGGACAATGAATTGTGCATTCATTGAACCTATAGGTTATCACATGGTTTATTTTGAGAAGAAATCTCATTCTTCATGATATAATGATATCTAAATAAATCTGTGGGTTCTTAAAGAGTTAAGGGTACCGAATAGTGACGCCTAATAATAACTGTACAGATAATGCTAGATGTCAACAGTTATTATCTTGGTCATAATATATGAGTTTTTTGTGACTCGAAGTCATTTGACTTGAAGTGTCAAGACTGTCATTTCATGGGTAGCTGTAGAGGTGCTCTTGCCTTGTACTGGGCTATCCGCGCTTAGTAATCCGGCTCGTAGTCACCACAATTAGTCATGTAGTGAGACATGAGATTACCAATAGCAGGACTCGTTACCCTGTAGCACCAGGGCAAGATCCCAATGGAGTTGATATTTTGGTTCTGATAAAATAAATTCTTGGGTAGGAGAAATATGACTTATTCAATGTAAGATTGAATTATTAATTAGATTAATAATGATAAATCTTATTTTAATCAGAACGTAAATTATCACTCATTAGTATATTGACTAATAGGGTTTGACATGCTGTGACTCTAATCAATATCGGAATCATAACGAGAAGACTTAATATTATGATTTAGAAGTCAAATTAATATTTGAGATTTTATCGGTAGTTAAAAGGAGAATTCTAGAAGAATATTTTATTTATCCGGGTATACGAGAAATTCGGAAATTGTGTCCGATATAATATTAAGGAGTTAATATTATATTTATGTTCCGATGAAATTATTGCCAATATAAGTCACACGCAAAATACATTATTAGTCTAGTCCAAATAAAGATGTAGGGAGTAATTTAATTGAGAACTAAATTAGAAATGATCACTTATATTTTTGAATTAAAATTACTGTTGATTAATTTTAACTATTTCTCCTATTTATAATTTTAATTAAATTGTTAATTATAATAATTTAATTAAGTTGTTAATTAAATTAACCAAAATGGTACATTAAAGTAATTACCACATAATTATAGAAGAGAAAATTGTTTCTATGATTAATGGTGGTAGCTAGAAAATGAGCTATGCAATTTGTTGCATCATCATTGTATCATAAATCAAAATTTAAAAAAAAAGGTTCAAAATTTCGTCTGCCTGCAAACCTCGTTTAATGAGGTGGAAATTTTTTCTTTGATCTCCTGGCCATTTTTTCCTTCTTAATCTCCTTCTCTTCTTTAATCTTGGGTTAATCTCTTCTTCCTCAGAAAAATTTTCTTTTTTTGATTCTTCGTTTTCTCTCGAGCAAAAATTGTTTTGTTCTAAAAACTTTTCTCTCTCATATGGTATGAGCTTTGAAAGAAAATATTGAGAAAAAGCTCCTACAGTGTTAGTAGCTTATAAATTTGCCAGAATGAGATATTTGTGATCATATATCTAGGACTAGCAAAGGAGTTTCATCAACGCAACTAAAGCTTTTGGTTTTTTTACTTGGTTCATGCACTTGGTGAACTCGGTTCTATAAGGTCTGTCTAAACCTTTTATTTTTCCATTTTGTTCTTTAAATCATAGGATGATCTTGGCAAAATGGATATTATCCATTAAGGTTACAAAATATGTTTTGCTAAAAGTTATGGATAAATGCTCAAGGTTAACATGAAAAGTGTATTTTCATGTCATGAAATATTTGATTACATGTTTTGGTAAAATTAAAAATTTTTGAAATCTATAATTTTGACCGAGACCTAGAGCTCCCTTCATTCAAAATACATGTTCCACTACCAACGCTAAGTGCATAGTGCCATGAAGATATTTTAAAATTATTTTTACTGCATTCAAGTGTGATTCTTTAGGACATGATTGAAATCTTGCACATAAACATATACTATACATAATGTTTGGTCTAGAGGTGGTTAAATAAAGAAGTGAACCGATTATACCTCTATAAATCTTTTCATCAATAGCTTTACCCTTATCATCTTTGTCCAATTTTGTTGATGTACTCATTGGAGTCTTGGCATTCTTACATTCATCCATCCCAAATTTCTTGATCAATTCCTTTGTATACTTAGATTGGTTGATAAAGATGCCATCTTTGCCTTGCTTGATTTGGAGTCCAAGGAAGAACTTGAGCTCTCCCATCATGCTCATTTCAAATTCCCTAGTCATCCACTTAGCAAATTCTTGGCAAAGATTCTCATTAGTAGATCCAAAGATGATATCATCAACATAGATTTGAACAATAAGAGTGTCATGCTTATATTTTTTTGATAAAAATAGTTTTGTCAACATGCCCTTTTGAAAAACCATTTTTTAATAGAAAATCACTTAGTCTTTCATACCATACTCTAGGGGCTTGTATTAATCTGTATAAAGCCTTAGTTAATTTATAAACATGATTTGGAAAAGCATGATTTTCAAAACCGGGAGGTTGTTCAATATATACTTCTTCTGATGTAAAACCATTTAAAAATGCACTTTTTACATCTATTTGAAAAAGCTTAAAGTTCATGTGGCATGCATATGCTAACAAAATAAGTATGGCTTCTAATCTTGCTACAGGGGCAAATGTTTCATCATAATCAATGCCTTCCTTTTGGTTGTATCCTTTGGCAACTAATCTAGCCTTGTTTCTTATGATATTTCCATCCTCATCCAATTTATTCCTATAGACCCACTTGCTACTAATGATTGGGTAGTCATTAGGTCTTGGAACCAAGGCCCAAACTTCATTTCTCTTAAATTAATTGAGTTCCTCTTGCATAGCAATCACCCAACTTTCATCATCCAAAGCCTCACTAATTGACTTTGGCTTAATTTGGGATACACAAGCAAGATCAGAATCAAGGAATTTTGAACGGGTACTTAAACCTTTTGAGGGGTCACCAATGGTTTGCTCCTTTGGGTGGTTTTTTGCATATCTCCACTCCCTTGGTAACTCATTTGTCTCTTGCTCTTGAGCTTGAGATTGTTCCTTCACTTGTAGTTGCTCCTCATCAAGGTCATTCTTCTTTGGGGGTATTTCTTGTTCTCCTTGATTAAGGGTGAGCTTTTCCATAGGGCCTACAACATCATTTAAAGAAATACCTTTCCCAAGATCAAGTGTATAGGACTTATAAAAATTAACATGCATAGACTCTTAAACAACTAATGTTCTCTTATTAAATACTCTATAGGCTTTGCTAGAATAGCCAAGAAATATGTCTTCATCCAACTTTGAGGCAAATTTTCCAAGATTGTCCTTGGTATTTAATATAAAGCATTTGCAACAAAATACTCTAAGATATGAAATATTGGGCTTTCTTCCATTCCAAAGCTCATAAGAGGTTTTATTCAAAATTGGTCTTTTAAAAACACAATTTACAATATAGCATGCAGTATTAATGGCTTCAGCCTAAAAATAACTTGGTAGACCATATTCATTAAGCATTGTTGTAGCCATTTCTACCAATGTTCTATTTTTCCTCTCAACTACTCCATTTTGTTGAGGAGTTCTTGGTGTTGAAAAATCATGAGAGATACCATTTTCCAAACAATAATTTTCAAAAATTTCATTTTCAAATTCTTTGCCATGATCACTTCTAATTTTAGAGATGCAATATCCATTCTCATTTTGAACTCTTTTGGCAAAGTACTTGAAGCTTTCAAAAGTATCACTTTTATGAGCTAAGAAAATTATCCAAGTGAATCTAGATAATCATCAATAATAATAAATGCATAGTATTTTCCACCCAAGGTTGCAACTCTACTAAGTCCAAATAAATCTAAATGCAATAGTTGAAGAGGTCTAGATGTGCTTACACAATTTTTGATTTTGAAAGATAATTTGTGTTGCTTGCTTCTTTGATATGACTCACAAGTTTTGTCCTTCAAATATTTGACTTCAAAGTTTAGACATTAAAATAAAAAATTACAAACTATAACAAAGAATGGAAGGACCGAGGATTGAATATGAAAATAAAATAACAGCCAGACTCAGTTGGCTTCCACTTCTTTCTAATCTAATCTTGCTTGCTTCTGCTCCTCTATTGGTAATTACATGGCTCTATTCTTTAGTCATAATCAGCTTCCTTGTCTTTTGATGAAAGGTTTCTCATAGATAAGGAGCCTCTCGTCACTGTTACTTTCAATTTCTACAACTCGTGCTTCCCACTTCATCTGTGTAGCTAGAGTTCTTGTTGTGTAGCTAGAGTTTTTGTTGATTCAATTAGAGGAGCTGTATCACTTATGATCGCCCACCCTTGCAATGTAAGAGTTATTTTGCTTTCATCAACCTAAATTGGTAGTATATGTTCTAGTACTCTTATTTTTCTCTCTTGCAAATTATTTTATTAACTGCCCATAGCTTGTATGACACAGAAAAATTTAGAGAGAAAAATTGTTTGATTTTCTTTTCATTTTGTCTATTTTTTTTTACATCAGTAACAATCTGGGGCTACGTTTATTTGCAAATTTTGTTGAATCCAGTGCTTCTTTTAGTCGGCTTTTTTTTATCTTTCCCTTTATTTTTTCCTTTTAAAGTTATTTTCTATCTTTGATTAAAGTTGCCCACAATCAATCATACTCTTCATGAAATAATGAAAAGAATTCAATCCTTAATTTAGGTATCTTATGTCTTGTTTGTGGAATTATACTATGCTTTAACTCACCGTAGTGCTTGTTATTGACAATCAGTTCAAAATGCTTGAAAAATTTATGGATATCTTGATTTGGTTTTTAATAATCCTTCAAATTTCCTTTCAAAGTTAAGATAAGATGTACAATTTTCATCCCATATTATGATGTTTGGCCGTATATTTATAGTCCAAAATTAGTAGTTTGGTAGAGATCAGCTTATCACGTTTTTTGCTATGGATAAACACTTCTTATCCAACCCATCATACAAATCTTCAAGTCAAAGCATATCTTGCTATCAAGATAAAGTTGTAAACGTCTTGTGAAAATTAAAATTCAAAACAAATTGCCTTGATTCCAAATCATTATCTAATAAATTCTCTTGTTTCCAAATCTTCATCTTCTCTAAATGGATCTATCAAACTTAATTATCACAAATATGGTAGATTGAGTCGCTGTTTAGTTTACAAATGAGTGTCACTTTTTCAACACGCTGCTAAAACTATTGCTTCCATTTTATAGCTTATTTCTTTTGGAAGTCTATTTTCCCAAAATTTGTGTTAATTGATATTATTTTTCTTCTACATCTACTTGCTTAGAGTTTACTGCTTCTTTAAGCATCATGCCACAGTGAACTGGAATTCATATATCATTTTTCTATGCCTCAATCTAAATTCCTCTGTGTTATTTTCACTCACTCAATTTACCACATCTTATGGCCAAGAATACCCTTATAGTATTGGAGACTTATCCCCTTTTGTAGAATAAAAACTATATTTTTGAATTTGTATTTGTTATTTGCCCTTTTTAATCTGTTGCAATCTGTATTGCTTTTCCCTGTCATAGTATATATAATGTTGTGGTATGAACTAATGACGTATCAAACCAACTCTTAACAAACCCCAACATGATACGAGTCTATATTATCTTGAGATGGCAATTAGGAGTTCCTTCAAAAGCTTCCACTGGAAATTTGGTCTAACCTATTTTTTTTAATTCATTTTTACAAAGATTTATTGTTTTGGCTTCTGATCATGGAGAAAAGGGTGAGAGTTTGGCTGTGTTATATTTAGTGCTATGTATGATCCAACTTTTAGCCAATTGGATTTATGTATCTTCCTATAGTATATTTTGGACTGTCACATGATTATTCTATGCAAAGTTATAAACTATAAAGTAAATAACCTTTTTTTTCTCTGCACCATTGGTTTAACATTGTACTTTATTTCTTGGCTTGAACTTTCTTATTTTAACTTATATCCTTACAATACCTGAAGTACATAATTACGCTTTACTTTTGGAAGAAATTATTTGATAACCAAAAGTGGCTTGGAGCTTATTCAATAAATGAGGTGCATTGTGGTATTCAACTATTAATGTTGCTATATCCACATGAAGTGTCTCTAGATTTATAACCCCTAGGACAAGTATATTCATATAAAAGATGATTCAACTTTGGCTTCTGAATTTTTTTGGTTGTGTTTGTTTCAACAGACTGCAAAACCTTCTGTGTATGGCTTATTAACTCTCAAGCTCAACTTGCCTAGTTTCATCATTAGTGCTCTGTTTTTCTTCTTGTTTATCTTTCTTAAGAGTAGTAGAACAACTGGCTTTAATCATTACTTTGGCATCATGAACAATTAACGTCTAAAAAGAAAAAAGAAAATAACATATAAAGATGTTCTTGTTGAAAATTGTATTCTGGTGTAAGGATTAAACCATTTTGGTGATTAGTTTTAAAGTTGTAGCAAGTTACTTGACATTCTTTTTACAGGTTTTTCTGAAGGAAGATATTGTTTAGCTCAACTTGTTATATTTGATGATGAAATTGGTTGCTTCGTTTATCTACTGTTACCAATTTTGATACTTATTTGTGTGGATCGGGATTCGGTTCGAGGAATGATATAGTTTATCATGATGCATCAGCATAATTATAGTACCTTGTCTTTATAAAGGTTATTATGCATTTGACTATAGTTAAAGATAATTAGAGAGAGTTTTCTTGAAAAAGAAAGGGAGCTTCAAATGTCATTTGTTGTTTTAATTTACTTTTATGTGGATTTGAGGATAGCAATTTCCGCAATGCAATGAGTGACCATTTTTCGGTTGAACAAGGTATCCTCTATATGAATGATTTAGTACTATAAGATAATAAAGCTCCAATTGCAATACTGATTCCAAGTTTAACTAGTGACTCTACTACTGCTGTAAGTTCCTTTTATCAATTCTAATATTTGCTATTACTTTCTGCATGCAAAATGTAATTAGACATTTAAGTTGGTCTATTCTATGAAGTAAGGTTCATAATGATTATAAACTTTACAGTTTTGGCTAACCCACTTGAAATTTTGTGAAATTTGAAGTCTTAATTGATTATCTTAAATTGGGGCTCCATTTTTCTTTTCTTTTCTTTTCTTTTTCCTGATTTGTTTGTTCCTAAGTTAGAGCAGACATTGATTAAGTAGATTTTTAATGAAATTTTATATTTATGATATGATATTGGAAAGAGGACTCTTTGCTTTGATATCTAATTATTGAGTTAGTCTGGAAAGAGACATGTGTCTTGTTTTCTGTGGTTCCTGCTGCTTCTTTCCACTTTATTTCACTTTGTTTTTTTCTATTCTCTTATTTGTTGGTACTTTCAAATTGATTATAATTACTAGATGGCTGCAGATCCATTAGAAAGGTCCATAAGAAAGAGTGGAAAAAACAAATAATAGAAAAACCCTTTTCTATATTGTTGTCTTAAAATCTCATTTTATCATGTTTGCTGATCAGAGCGCTCTTTTCAATGTAAATAATAGAAAGGATATACTGAGAAGATGGTGATATATATATATATATATATATATATATATATATATATATATATATATGTGTGTGTGTGTGTGTTCTTTTGGTTAACCCTCCGATATCCAAAAGTCCATTAGGCCCTTACTAAATCTAGTTCGAGCTGGGTGGACCACTAAATATTGATTAAGATGGATTGTGACATATATTTTGTAATTATTCACTTCTCAAAGTTTTAACCATTACTTCTCATTGTTACTTGGTCAGTTTTGAAGTTAAAATCCATCTTCATATTTCGAAGCATTTACAAATAGACTTTAATTTGGCATAGTTTGTGGATCATTGATGAACGTACTAAGGTGCTCTGTTTTGCATATTTTGCAGGTTATGAAATATATTCTACTTGTGAAGATGAGAAAACATGATTTAAATTTGTGTATTGTGGACATCAAGAGGGAAATTTAGGGAACTTTACCAACTAATTCACATTTATCAAAGAGTTAGTTTCTCATTACTTGAGAACATGACCTATGAATGGGATGATTGTTTTCCCAATGTTTTCTAGCTTTAAATGTGATAAATTAAGAAATTGGAACTCTAGTTTTGTAGATTATTTGTAATGTTTACAAATAGGGCTTAGTTGTAATATACGAATAAATGACATATGTACTTGTGATTGGTGTGCATAGTTAGTATTATGAGCTTGGTTGTGAACCTAAAAAGTGATGATTTGAGTTGTATCAAGTTGAGTCTAAATATGTCAAATGCCCATGAATGATTTCTATATATATTTAGGAAGTAATTAGAAGTAGAATTTTTGCATAATTTGATCATAGGAACAAGTTATGTTCTTTCACAACTAGCGTCACAACCATATGCTAAAAGCTGTCATGACCATGAAAGGACCTTATTCATGACTGTGAAGGATTTGTTCATGGTCATGAAAGGGATTTGTTCATGACCATGAAGGGTTTGTTTATAGCCGTGAAGGTTTTGTTTTGGGCTTTTTTTTTTTTTTTTGCATAATAGTTTACGGCTAAGGCAAAAAGTGTCACGACTATGAACATGGTCGTGAAGGGGACTGCTATAAATAGTATGAGCACCATTTATTTCATTTAAACCCGATCCAAAAGGCCCTAAATCCTTAAAAAACTCATCCCTTACATGATTTTGATGATTCTAAACTCCCAAAATATAAGATCTACCATTCAAGAGCAAGAATGAAGATTGAATTTGGGAGATTTATCAAGGAAGAAGAGGAAGTTGGAGAGAGAAAGTGTGGAGCTTAACGAAACTCGAGTTTTCCACCAAATCAACTCTATTTTCTTCTTTCTTTGGGTAAGATTTCTTGTTTGACGATTTGAACCCGAAATGGGTAGAAACCCATTTGTAAATGGGTAAGTTTGATGTAGAACCTTGAATATTCTTTGGAAAAAACACTCTTTAAGGCTAGTTTGAGTTGAATAATATGTTAATTGATAGATTTAAGTAAGAAAGAACCTAGCTTAATAGTTTTTGAGCTAGGGTTTAGTGTGTATGGCAATATATGGTTATAAAGGTGGACATATAGTTAGAGTTAAGAAATAGTTATGATTATGTATAGGAGATGCCTTTGGAATGTGGAATTAACCACCAAGGAGGTTAGACAAGCTTAAAGCTTGGATTTTGAGTTGGCTTTATAAGAGGTAAGTACACATATGCATTCTAACTTGCTAAAATGAAATGATATAATGTCGTATGATATGAAATTGTGATAGATGGCATGTTAATTAGAAATGATTGGAAACATATAATGAAAAAGAAGATATTTGGTAAATTAATCATAATCATGGGTCATAAATGATATAAGGAATTAGAAGCTAAAGATAGAGTGAGAATAAAAGTATGGCTTCCTTATGTTTATGTACCCAAAAACTTGTAATGTGAAAATGTATGACTATTGACACCATTGCTAAGTAAATTAGTTATGGTGGATATGATAAATGGCAATTATGATGAATTGGTAATATGTTAGGTTACTTAAGGGACAAAGACATAATAAGTAATATGAATTAATAATGAATGATTGGAGGTGACCTAGTATTCTAAGCACCAGAGTTATCATTAACGAAATATTTAAAAGGAAATAGAGAATTTATGGAACCTGGATGTTCTTAGGTGGCCATTGGTAAATGAGAAGCAAAATTATAAAGGACTAAAACAGAAATTAAGTTTATTTACATTAATGAACTTCTAGTTCATTTATTTGCATAAATGGTGCATAATGAATAACAAAGATGAAAAAAGGGATTTTGATAAGCCTCAACGGAAGCAATATTGATACATAATGTATAACATGGAAATGAATAAAATATTTGAGATATTCATGTAATATGAATATTTGTCAATTGGTGAAATGCATATATATGTTTGTTGGACCACTAACCAAATTGATTGTAAAGTAGGCTCATTGCCTATATTTGGTAGATGTACAAGTTTGATAAAAGCACTTAAGGTATTTGAAAGAAATGGCTTAATTGAGGTAAGTCATTTACTAAAGAACTTATGGATTGATAGGTTGTATATAAGTACAAGTTTCGCATATATATATATATATATATATATGCAGAACTTGTACTTATGATGTTAATTGATTGTGATTAGCATGACATTTATATAAATGTAATTTTACATGTTGATAGGAGTGGCTACACTTGGTTAACCTTTTGTAGATTTGTGAACTTTGACATTTAATATAAAACATGTGAGCTTGCACGATTAATACAAATTAATAGACATGTGAAATGGGAAAATTGCATGGGTAATAAAGGCATATTTTAAGATGATTTATCATGAGTGTGGATAAGTGGGATGGCATTTAGACCACCATAGAGGCTATTGTGTGTGATATGCATGAAAATATATTAAATTTAATATCTAAAAAAATGGAAATAGCCCCTTTCATAATCAAGTTAAAATTTTGTCATGACCATGAATAAAGAGGCAGAATTATTCACACCCAGCCATCACGACCTGACCAAGGAATCATGGTCTTGAAAACACTATCCACAGTAAAGTTGAAAGTTGTTATATGATTTGCAAATGCACTTGTAATATGCCAAAACATTTTTATATGATGTTATACCATAAGAAAACATGTTTATGAATTTGAATATGCATGAGATTGTGATTATATGTTACATAGATGGACTGAAGCATATAAAAATATAACAGAAACAAAAAGGAATATTGTATTAAATGCCCATTTCTCTACCTGAGGACTACGTTAGGGTAAATGATGCATCATGAAGGGGATAAGTGATACGAATCAACAAAATGTATGAGTGAGGATCAGGTTGACTAGCCCTAGACTAGGTGCTCCTATTCTTGGTACTCATACCCATTATTATATTCAGTTAAGTTAGTCGAGCTCTGGTTTGAGTGAGCACGCTTGACTTGAGGGAGTTCAAATGAGCATACAGATTACAATAGATGAGTAGGATGTCTAGCCCTGGACTGGGTGTGCCTACTTCATACCTTGTATACAGAGTGAATAAGATATCTAGCCTTGGACTGGGTGCGCCTACTTCACACCCTGTATCCAGTTAGTCCGGGAATGAGGCTTGGGCTATATATTCAAATAAGAGAATGGAACATGAGAAATTATTGATTTGCATAAGCATCAAAATAAGAAAAGAAAGAAAAAAATGAAGTACCATAAATGGTTATATGAATTTGATATGTCATACTTTATAATGTATGTGTTTGAATGCATATATGTTCGGTATGCAGTAATAATGATTTATGAATAAGATATGTGAATAATAATGAGAAGACCGATGGTTGACTTAATTACTAGTTTAAAAAGTAAAGACTTAAATTTATAGGGTTCAGCTCCCCTTCGATACTTGATAAACGCTCGAGCCTCAGAGAGTTCAATGTGTGGATTGGTAATTGAGATGAGAAAGAACCACTAGGCGGTATAACTTTGAAATAACTGCACCGGGATCTAGATATGCATGATTTTGAAATATTGGGATAATTAAATAAAGAAAAAAAAAGTAAATAGTAAACCATCTAAGCATGTATGTGTGAGTCATTGACTAATTATGTGACTATGATATGAGTAGTGATTTAATGTTTTAACATTGTTATAATTACATGCTATAAATTATGTGATTACATGTTAGAGTTGATATGCATATGTGTATTACTAAGTTATGAATAGATTAGCGTATTTTTATGTACACGCAGGTAATGGAACTAAGATATAGTTGAGATAGCAGTTGACAGCGGAGATGCCAAGTCCATGCCAAAAGAAGACTGCGAATACTCTAGGTTATAGACCGAGAATTTTTATAACATGCATTTATTTATTTATTTATGGGAATGTAATTAATTATAATTATTATTCTGTAATCATGTAATATGATGCAAAGACAAATAAAAAGAAAAAAGAAATAGATATAGCTCAACTAGATATAGTTGAGATGCATGAGTTGAGGGTCTTATAGGCCAATGATATTATAGTATATGTGATTTTGCAGGCAACAGGAACTAGTGTTAACTAGCTCAGAGTATATTCAATAATTTAGATAAAAAAGTCTAAATAAATATACATGCATAGAATATGATAGTAACATGAAATAAAAAAGTTTTAAATTTGAACAGGATATAGTTAACTAATCTGTAACACTTTTTATGTATTATATGATATACTTATGATATATAGAAGGGTGTTATATTATTCTCTTGTTCAATTAGTTTTCTGAATTGTGCGCTCCTCAATTCTCTCTAGATGTAATGCATGTGTTGTGATAGGTTTTGAACATGTATCTTATATACAAAATAGCAGGGGAAACAAAAAAAAATCAAAACCCGAATAAAAAAATTCTACTTATACCAATTAAAACTAATTGAACAAAGGAAAATTCAGAAATTATACCATTATAATTTCTTAATTTTTCTTCAACTTCTTACCTTGTTGGGTTGTAGCAAACCACAACAATCCAATCTTGGATTGTCTCTAACAATATCCATGAGAAGATGAGAGGATGAAATCATTAAGGAGATGGTTTGAACACACCTCAAAGTGCTAGCAATGAGTATATTCTTTTGAGAGGGAAAATTAAACTCTTTAATTTTTCTTGTTGTCTCTAAAAATTTTTCTTCTCCCAAAAATTTTTTCTTGTTTTTTTTCTATCTTTTGGGATCTTTTTGATAAAAAAAAAATCAGAAAACTATATCAAAATTGAAGAGAGGAGAAAATGAAAGGTTGCATAAAAAATGGCCAACTTGGCCACGTAAAAGAGATTAGTGTGCTACTGCTCGTGCTAGCGTGCAGTAGCACGCCTGGGGATGCTGGGCAGGCCCAGGTAGGCCAATCGGGCCAGCCGGCCAGCGCGTGTTCATCAACCCCTCTAAGTGATTTTTTTCTGCAATCTTATCGCGAATCGACTCGAAATAATTCTCTCATGTTTTGAATCCCATCCAAAGATATTTTACTCATTCTTTACATCTCTAAAGCGTGTGACCCATTAAGTTTCCAGTTATATTGGCCACTTAAATTATCAAATAATTTAAGCAAGTCATGAGCGGTATCTAGCAACACATCATGACTCCCAATTAACCGGAAAATCAATGGTTTGACTACAAAGCTTTCCATAGATAATTTTTGTTCAATTTATCCTTACACCATTCTATACCCCACTTGGTTCAGAGTATGAACAATGTGTGAACTCCTGCTAGACTGACTATGTCACACCTAGCCCAAGTGATATTAGATCTTGTCCTTGGGATTCATTACTCTATTAGGTATGTCACTGAAGACTATCTTCAAGACATTTCTACTCTGGCCAAAGATTCCCAAGTAATAATCCCGATAAGAGGTCGTGGGTATACTTTCCTTCTATCAAAAGTGATGAATCCTCTATTGGCTACTCAATTACCTTTGAATACCTCAAGCTGTACCTAATCACCACCTTATGAGCAACCTCTATGAGGCAATAAGGAATGGAGTCAAAGCACATAATTAGTATCCAAGATATCCTTGAGTACCTCAAGTCTAAGGAGACTTGCCCCATTGCTATGATGAGACTATCATTGACATTTGAATAGATAATCCATATGATCGTCTCATAGCAGGTCATCCAATATACTTGACTACTCTTAGCAAGCACCCACATATTAACTTTGAACATCTCATGTTCATAATTTATGAAATCTACTACTTGATCCAATAAAGCAGTATAACATATGTTAGTCTATCCGGATCAACAATGTCCCATCTTGTTGATCCTATGACTAGGGATAATTTAGATAGTAACATAATTACACATGATAGGAATTTCATTATCATGATCCCATCATGATTTTCTTCATGCTTTGTTTCATATCATAGACTTTCATTAATCAGTTTAAGATCTATATCAATTTATATGCAAATGAATACTAATATAATGAAAGAATGCCTTTATGAATATATACACTAAGTGCTTGAGACAATTGCCTTTTAGTTACATCTCTAACATGTTGCATCTTAGTTTCTTCTAGGATTTTTCTTTTATAACTCAGGCATATTTAATGCAAGTAGCTAATGAAGACCATCCTCACTTCCAATGTTTTTTGTACTAGTGGATTGTGTAAGAAGGTTAATTGAGTATTTATGAATTATGTATATTTGGATATTGTTGAGCATAAATATGTAATATTGTTTATAGAAATTGTTAAGTTTTTATAAATTGTTTTTAAAATTTGGATCATATTGAGGTCTTATGAATTTTATGGCTTGTCAACTTAATATTTTGATATTGGAAAAACCTATTGTGGCTTGTGCATTGTAATTATAGGATGCATGTAAATATTTGAGGTTTTACAAGTTTTTGATATTGGAAAAGCCTACTGCCTCATAAATATTACAAGTTTCTGCATACATAATTTTGAAAAATTTTTAAAAAAACTTTTTGCTACTGTTTTTTGAAAAGCCTTTCGCATTTGGCGTGGTTTTTTTTTTTTTTTTTGCTGATGTCTTATAAAAAACAGTAGCAAAAAGTCAGACCAAATGTGATAGACTTTTGGAAGACTGTTACAATTGGTAGACCAAATGCAACTAGTTTCTATAAGCCTATCTCATTTGGTCCTACTTTTTGCTGCTATTTTAAAAAAAAAACTGCCACAAATAGTCAGACCAAATACGATATACTTTTAAAAATTGTTGCAATTGGTATACCAAATGCGACTAGTTTCTAAAAGCCTGCACATTTGGTTTAACGTTTTGCTGCTGTCAACAATAGCAACAAAAAGTCAAGTTAGTATTTGTGACTCTTTCATTTGTAGCACCCCTATAACTATCGTAAAAGGTCCAAAATAACAGCCACAAAAGACCCTTTTCTATACTAATGAAATAACTACACC
This sequence comes from Balakata baccata, assembly GCA_949630135.1. Taxonomy (NCBI): domain Eukaryota; kingdom Viridiplantae; phylum Streptophyta; class Magnoliopsida; order Malpighiales; family Euphorbiaceae; genus Balakata; species Balakata baccata. The sequence goes on from CATIWF010076745.1 coordinate 47,558, forward strand.
AGGATTCTAGAAGTACATGATTATGAAATATTAGAACATTAAAATAAAGACAAAGATATGTAAATTATGAATTACATAAGTATGTATGTATAAGGGATTCATTAAGTATGTGACTTTTTGCATGAGTATTGAAAAAATGCCTTAACATTATAAAAATTTCATAATTTGAAAATGATTGTGTTATCAATTTTACATGCCATGAATTATATAATTACATATTAGAGTTGATATGCATATGTGTATTACTAAGCTATGAATAGCTTAGCGTATTTTTATGTGCACGCAGGTTATGGAGCCAATATATAGTTGATGTAGCAGATGACAACGGAGAAGCCAAAGCCTATGCAGAGGGGCGACCATGTAGACCGAATTTGAGCCAGACATAGTTATAACATGCATTTATTTATTACATTCATTATTGGGAATGTAATTAATTAGGTTGTCTATCTTGTAATGATGTAAGTGTTAGAGTAGTGCTCTAAAGGCAATCACTTTTAGCACTTATTGTATAAATTCATTTCATATGAATAAAGGCATTTTCATTTATTAATATTTATTTATACTATGAATTGATTGAATCTTAAATTAATTAATGAAGTCCATGATATAAATATAGCATGAAGGAAATCATGATAGGATCATGATATTGAGATTCCTATGATGTGTAATTATAGTTATATGTAAATTGTCCCTTGTCATAGGATTAACAAGACTAGACACTGTTAATCTGGATAGAATAGCACATATTAGACTCCTTAGTTGGATCAAGCAGTAGATATCATAAATTGTAGATATGAGTTGTATAGAGTTAACATGTGGATGCTTGCTAGTGTAGTCAAATATATTGAATGACCTGCTACGAGACCATCATATGGATTGTCTATTCAAATGTCAATAATAGTCTCATCATAGCAATGGTGCAACTATTCTTAGACTTGAGGTGCTCAAGGATATCTTAGATGTTGATTTCGTGCTTTGACTCCATTCCTTGTTGCCTCACAGATGTTGCTCATAGGGTGGTGATTAGGTGTAGCTTGAAGTACTCAAAGGTAATTGAGCAATCAATAGAGGATTCACCACTCCTAATAGAGGGAGTGTATACCTACGGCCTCTTGTCTGGATCATTACTCGGAAAACTCTAGCCGGAGTGAAAATGTCATGAAGAAAGTCTTCCATGACATGTCTATTTGAGTAATGAGTCCTAGTTGAAGGATTTAGATCATGTATCACATACATATAACGCAGTGGAAAATAAAAATTTTCAAAACCCGAATCAAAGGATTTTAAATATGCCAATTAAAATTAATTTAACCAAAGAAAAATTAGAATTTATACCTTTATAAATTTCTTGATTTTTCTTCAACATCTCACCTTATTGGGTTGGAGCAAACCACAACAATCCAATCTTAGATTATCTCTAACAATATCCACGCGAAGATAAGAGGATGAAACCACTAGGGAGATGGCTTGAACATACCTCAAAGTGCTAGCAATGGTGTATGTTCATATGAGAAGAAAATTAAACTCTTTAATTTTCTTGTTGTCTCCAAAAAATTTTCTTCTCCAAAAAATTTTTTCTTTCTATTTTCTATCTTTTGGGGTCTTTTAGATCCAAAAGAAAATCAGAAAAGTAGATCCAAATTGAGAGGAGAAGAATTTGAAGATGCATGAATAGTGTCATAGCCATTTTGGCCAATACATAGGGAGATTAGGGTGATTGGTGTGCTGCTAGGTGCTAGCGCACAGCAGCCCGTCTAGGCCTACTGGGCAGGCCAACAGGCACACACGGGCCCGTCAACCCCCCCCCCCTCGATTGATTTTTCTCTACGATCTTATCGTGAACCGACTCAAAATAATTTTCTCATATTTTGGATCTCATCCTAAGCCATTTTGCTCATTCTTTACATCTCCAAAGTGTGTGACCCATTAGGTTCCCGGTTATGTTGGCCACTTAAATTATCAAATAATTTAAGCAAATC
>CATIWF010076750.1:0-10701 GCA_949630135.1 Balakata baccata
AAGAAGAAGAAATTTTATAGAAGAAGAAGAAAACGGTTTATTAAATCTCTAAGATACTAGTATGGAGTATTAATCAAAGAGAGGAGGAGGAGGAGGAAGAGGAGGAGCAGAAGAAGAAGAAGAAGAAATTTTATAGACGAAGAAAAAGAAGAAGAAGTTTTATTCCCTAATTAATTTTCTCTAAGTATGGCTGCTAGAATTTTTGTTTAAAAATACATATTTATAGGTCTCCTAAAACCCTAGGAATTATAGAGATCAAATTAGAGTAGAATTGGGATTGGGGGGGACATGGGGAAGAAGAAGAAGAAGAAATTTTATAGAAGAAGAAGAAGAAGAAGAAATTTTATAGAAGAGGAAGAAGAAGAAGAAGAAATTTTATAAACGAAGAAGAAGAAGAAGAAGAAGTTTTATTCTCTAATTAATTTTCTCTAGGTATGGCGGCTAGAATTTTTGGCTGAAAATACATATTTATAGGTCTCCTAAAACCCTAGGAATTATAGAGATCAAATTAGAGTAGGATTGGGATTGGGGGGGACATGGGGAAGTAGAAGAAGAAAAAATTTTATAGAAGAAGAAGAAAAATAAAACGGTTTATTAAATCTCTAAGGTACTAGTATGGAGTATTATTCAAAGAGAGGAGGAGGAGGAGGAGGAGGAGGAGGAGGAGGAGGAAGAGGAGGAGCAGAAGAAGAAGAAGAAGAAGAAGAAGAAGAAGAAGAAGAAGAAGAAATTTTATAAAAGATGAAGAAGAAGAAGAAATTTTATAAAAGATGAAGAAGAAGAAGAAGAAATTTTATAGATGAAGAAGAAGAAGAAGAAGAAGAAGAAGAAGAAGAAGAAGAAGAAGAAGAAGAAATTTTATTCCCTAATTAATTTTCTCTAAGTATGGCTGCTAGAATTTTTGGCTAAAAATACATATTTATAGGTATCCTAAAACCCTAGGAATTATAGAGATCAAATTAGAGTAGGATTGGGATTGGGGGGGACATGGGGCCAGTGGGCAGCCCTTCTTGTGGACTTGCTGTAGCGTACAGGCCGCTCGTGATGTGAAACCCCAAGAACACGAATTGAAACCCCTCAACAAAGTTAAGGCAAACTTTGAGTTATACTGATCAATGGTTCAATATTACCTAAACCAAACAAGTGGCAAGATTCAAAATTATAAATGTAAAGAATCTAACCTAAGCTAAACAAAGTTGCAAGAACCAAGATTATATGAAAATAAGATTAGCAAATGCCACAAACAAGAAACTTGATAAGTTGGCAATTCTCAAAAGTAATTAAAAATGCAATTTAGCCTATCCTAATGAAGAAATACTCAAATTTGTTTTTATTTGTAACATAATGAGTTTGCATGCCTAGATGACTATTTATGGTCCCAAAGTGTTAGTTTCCTCGTTGGAAAAGGAAAACTAATGTTAATCCTAATCTAATCCCTAAAAGATAACTTCTTATCCCTTAAAGATATGGATTTACATTTAATCTTATCTAAATTTCTTAAAGATAGAGATGATATAATCTAGTCCCTTGAAAATAGGGATATAACAACTAATAAACCAAATCTTAGACAAATAAGGAAAACTATTAGAAATAGGAAAAGTAGATACAATCTGATTATACAACTTGGACCGTACGAATTTGGGCTTAAAATAACATATTAGAACCCAAACAATACGGCAACATGCCTTGCATATGATTCTTCAAACATGTCCACTTGTTTTGATGGACTTGGACATCATGTAATTAAGCCTAATTGACTTGAATCTTCATGAAAGACTCCCTTGATTTTCACTTTAGGCTTCCATTTGTGTATAGTTGGTCCATAACCTTGATTGTACACTTTAAGCCCAATGTAGCTTTCAAAGCTCCAAATCTGCCTCATTTGGTTTAGAACACGACCAGTTGCACTTTGGATCACTTCAAAGGGCTTTTGAACTTCTTTTGAGCCCATTAAAATGATGCAAGACTCCTATAATCCGCTGATGCAAAATAGCTCTTCATGCTCACTATCTACACATACATCAGGACGCATGCACGCAGGCCGCATTGCAGGCCCACCAGCACACAGACTCATGATGTTCCCCAACCTTCTTTGGAACATTTTTGCATCCCGGGTATTTCCGGACCAAAATTTTCTCTCTTTAAATTGGATCAAATCCAATTTTCTCTCTTCTATGCATGTGATCCAATAGGTTCTTAGCTATGTTGGCCACTCAAATTATCATATAATTTGAGCAAGTCATAAGTAGTGTCTAGCCACACATTATGACCCCCATTGCCTAAAAAGGTCAATGGTCTGACTTCGAACCCTCCTATTGACAAGTGCATTGTGCAAATTATCCTTTCACCTCACTATGCCTCATTCAGTTCAAAGTATGGATTATGTATCAACTCTTGCTGGACTGACTATGTCACACCTAGTCCGAATGATATTAGTTCTTATCTGTGAGACTAATTACTCTATAGTCATGTACTTGAAGACCTTCTTCAAGCCATTTCCACTCCGACCAGAGATTTCTGAATAATAATCTCGATAAGAGGCCATAGGCATAAACTCCTATCAAGAGTGGTGAATCCTCTATTGGAGTCTTGTTAATCCTACAACTAGGGATATTTAGATATAAACATAATTAAACATGATAAAAATCTCACAATCATGATCACATCATGAACTCCTAAATGCTATGTATTATATCATGGACTTCATTAATTAGTTTAAGATTGATATCAATTCATATTTGTGAACACTAAAATTAATGAAGAATTCCTTTATTAAATGAATAAATTTGTACATTAAGTGCTAAAGGTGATGGTTAAAGCACCTCTCTATCAATTTTCCACTTGCACTAAAGTCAATCGCCTTTGTACATAATGCCATAGGTGAGTACATATGAGTCATACTTCTTCTGGAGAAGTGGCTTTGTAAGTGGATCAACTATGTTCTTATCAGTGGGAAATCTCTCTACTTTTACATCATTCCTACCTATGATCTCTCTAATGTGTGGTAGCACCTAAACATGTGTTTGGATCACTAATGAGATTGTGGCTCCTTTGCTTGTACAATGGCTCCATTATTGTCCCAATACAGGGGTATAGGATCAATAATGCTAGGAACCACTCCAAGATCTATGATGAATTTTCTTGATCAAAATTGCTTCTTTAGTTGCATTGAAAGCGGCGATATACTCTGCTTCAGTTGTTAAATCTGCAGTCATCTCCTATTTAGAGCTCTTCTAACTGACTACTACACTATTTAGAATGAATACAGAACCTGATTGGGAGTTGTAATTGTCCTTGTTAGTTTGGAAGCTAGCATTGGTATACCCTCTTACCAAGAGCTCACCATCTCCATAAACCAAGAATGCATCTTTAGTCCTTTCAAGTACTAAAGGATGTTCCTAACGACAATCCAGTGATTATAATCGGGGTCCGACTAATATCTAACTGATATTTGCTCATGACACTCAGAGTATATAATACATCAGGCCTAGTACATAACATTGCATAGATGATCCTATAGCCAAAGCATATGGAATCCTACTCATGTGAGCCCATTCGTCTTATGTCTTTGGACATAGACTTTGAGAGGGCAATTCCATGACTCATTGGAATGTTACCGCTTTTCGACTGCTCCATGTTGAATCTATTTAACATCTTATCTATGTATGTAGATTGCAATAGACTAAGCAATCTTATAGATCTATCTCTATAGATCTTTATTCCCAAAATGTAGGTCACTTCTCTAAGGTCTTTCATGGAGAATTTCTTTGATAGCCAACTTTTGATTGATTGAAGCACCGAGACATTGTTTCCTATAAGCAATATGTCATCCACATATAGCACTAAGAAAATGATTACACTTCTAGCCTTATTGTAAACACAAGGGTCATCCTTATTTTGTAAGAAACGAAATTCCTTAATTGTCTCATCAAAACGGATGTTCCCACTCCTAAATGCTTGATTTAGTTAGATTTCCATTAGGGAAAGTTGTTTTCACATCCATTTTCCATATTTCATTATCATATTGAGCAGCAATAGCTAGGATTATCCTGACGAATTTAAGCATAGCTACTAGAGAAAAGGTTTTTTCATAGTCAATTTCTTGTCTCTACTGATATACTTATGCTACATTACCCTCCGTGTCGGTCTTCTTCTTGAAGTCCTATTGGCATCCAATAGGTTTTATACCTTCAGGTAGGTCAACCAAGTTCCATACTTGGTTTTCATATATGGAATCCATCTCTAACTGTATGGCCTTTAGCCATTTGTTAGAGTCTGAACTTTTCAAAACTACTTCATAGGTTTTAGGTTCATCATTTTCTATGAGTAGTATGTCATTATCATCATTTATAAGAAATCCATATCTCACAGGGACTAATCAAATCCTACTAGACCTACGAATTGGTTGTGGTTTAGAAGCTATTACTGTCTCTTCATTTTCTTGAGTGATAGGGTTCAGCCAGTTGATCAACATCTATTTGAGCATCTAGAATTTCTCCAAGTTCTATCTTGCTCCCACTATCTTCTTTTAAGAGAAACTCTTTCCAAAGGATGTATCCATAAAATTCTTTTGGGTATCCCACAAACAGACATCGGTTAGACTTAGCATCTAACTTGTCTGACGTTGTCCGCTTTCACATAAGCAGGACAACTCCAAACTTTCATGTATGAAAGTATAGACTTTTTCTTGTTCCATATCTCATACGAGGTGGTGTCAACTGACTTTGAATGACTTGGGTAGATAAGCAAAGCGCGTCATGGACCTTACCATGTCTAACAAAGTTCGGTTCCTCCTTCCTGTTATACCATTGTGTTGTGGTGTATAGGGATAATATCCTATTATCCCTAAGATAACCTAGAAACTCTTGGCTTAGGTATTCCCCACCTCGATCTGATCTAAGTATCTTAATACTTCTACCAAGTTGTTTCTCTACTTCATTTCTGAATTCTTTGAACTTTTCAAAAGCCTCATATTTGTATCTCATAAGATACACATACCCATATTGTGAAAAGTCATCAATAAAGGTAATGAAGTAGAAATAACTACCTCAAGCGTGTATGGACATTGGGCCACATACATCTGAATGAACAAGATCCAATAGCCCATAAGCATGCTCACCTTTTCTTCTAAAGGGTGTATTAGTCATATTGCTTAATAAGCAAGATTCATATGTGTCATATGATTCAAAATCAAATGACCCCAAGTCACCATTCTTGTGTAACTTAGCCACGGGTTTCTCACTTATAAGGCCTCGTGTCGGTGCCATATATAAGATGGTTTGAGATTATCTAGTTCTATCTATGAAAAGATTCGTAGTCAAAACACTGACTTTTTGGTCAAATGAGAGTCATGATATGTTGCTAGATACCTCTCATGACTTGCTCAATATCAAATGTCGATTCGGTTTGTAACACCTTACACCTATGGATATCACTTGTATTATTTTATTGTGTATCATCATGTATTTTACAGTAATAAGATAGGATCTCATTTATAATGAGGGATATTTTATTTTGAATCATATAACAGTATCGCTATGCAATATTTGACAATTTTGCCTAACGTCACAATTTGACTATAAACATAATTTATTACATATGCTGATAATTCAGATGTTGTATTCAATTATTGCAGGTAGCAAGTTCAAGACCAAATATGCATTTACATATCACTGCATATTTACTATATTTATACATATGCAGATATACAACCCAAAATGTAGGTGTCATGTTCCTATACATAGGTGCAGTGTAAGAGATTGGTGAGACTCGGCCGGTGATTTGTGATCCATATCTTCTATATAACATGCACCTCCAAAATGAGCTAATTACTCAACTCTTCCTGAAAAATGATGCAATTTGTTGAGTTGTGACTCAATAAGAATAATCATCAAAAGCTTTCTAAAGTACCAAGCCAATCATAATTACAAGTAATAATTCGCTATTCGTACACATTTTATATGTCATTCTATTTATCAATATCATATGAATATAATTGATATTAAATCATATAAACATTTCATTTGCTTATGCTTATGTCATTTTCTTTTTGTTGTGACCAGGCTTAATAGACAATGTCCCAGGTTTCCATGTGAACATTTGCTAGCTTGATTATTTGTAACATTTGCACTTTTGTTAGGCCATATGCCTTTTCTTTTGCTTTTGAACATTTGTTTGGGCCATAGGCCTCTTTTGCTTTACGATGCTATCTAGCTAGTCACAACGCCTTTTAAGTCCATATGTATTTGCAACAATCATTGCTTAACAATTGCATTTGTATCACATTTGCATATTGAATTGTCAATCATTTTCATGTAAGAAAACACAACCATGTAACCATGCATTTAAGTCATCCATTACCTTTTCATATCATAGTCATACCATAGTAATCATGTAATTCATATAATAGCACGTCAAGTCACGTTACATGTACTAAAGAAATCGCTTGATAATTAAACTCATATTTTCTTTTGATATTGAACCTCTAACTTATTGTCTTTCACTTCATTGGGGCTCTCCAATATGCTGTGAGCCTAATTGAATGTATACTTGGTCAATTTGTAGCTAAATAAACTTAGTGAAATTTAAACAAATTGAAATATGCATAATATGGACCACTAACTAGGGTTTTGTATTATGACAGTGTGACCTTTATGTATTCGTCAACTTATAACTTTTTCTATAATAGTCCAATTTGTATTATTCTTATTTCTAATTAAATCTAGCATGTAGGGATATAACATATCTAAATTTTAGAGCAACTAGACCATTGTGTGATTTTTTTATGCAATTTATATTCATGTTCTGTTTTCTGCCCTTAGGTAGTTTTGGGATACCAAAGATGCTTCTTCATATCTCATAACATGCAAGTTATTTTTTATTTATGAAACATTGTATACACTTACATATGTTAAATTGAAACATTTTTTATGTTGACAACTTTCATCCATTCTGCCTCTAAAGTCCTCATATGGTAGGGTACTTATGACTGATCACGAACAAGGTTGGCATCCGGATCAGTCTGACTTATCAAGACTATAAGTCACAAAATACATAACATATTGAGGTTTTATGCCAAAATTTAGCTAAAACATGTACCTACAATTTTCATGTTTTGACCATTTACAGATAATGTCTATAAGGAGCTCAAAATGGGCAAACAACTTACTGGACATGCACAAGATACTAAGCAGGCAGCTCAAATATGGAACAAATATTACTCTCTTGACCATAACTAAACATTTGCCCATAATCTGGCCCTGAAATTTAATATTCAACTAGATAACACAGATAACTACACCTTTTATGTTTTAAGTTTCCTCAATTACTGACTCTATCATATATAAAAATAATCAAAACAGCAAGTGATTCAACTAGGTTCCACAATTGACCTAGTTCCAGTCCAATGCCAATATCTTTTCACATACACAAAATCTAGCAAAAATATTGATATAGCCATAAATCTAAGACAATCATCTACAAATTTTACATTTTGTGTTTCTCCAAAATCAGTATCTAAGATAAAGGAAAAGGAGCACCAACTGACTGTCCCCTAAATAGAATTCCAGGAAGCTTACCTAGTTACTTGTAGGCAATAAACTTCAAGTTAACAATTCTCAATTTAAATTTAGCATCATATGAAGAGATGGCAACTTACCAGAATTCATAGCTACGGTTGGCTACTGGAAAGTTTGAAGAAGAAAGAAACTAGGGAGATTAATGAAAGTCCATGATATAAAACATAGCATGAAAGAAATCATGATGGGATCATGATAATGAGATTCCTATCATATGTAATTATGTTAGTATCTAAATTATCACTAGTCATAGGATCAACAAGATGAGATATTGTTGATCCAGATAGACTATAACATGTTATACTCCTTAATTGGATCAAGCAGTAGATCTCATAAGCTATGAGCATGAGATGTTCAAAGTTAACATGTGGATGCTTGCTAAGAGTAGTTAAGTACATTGAATGACCTACTATGAGACAATCATATGGATTATCTATTCAAATATCAATGATAGTCTCATCATAGCAATAGTGCATGTATCCTTGGACTTGAGGTACTTAAGGATACCTTGGATACTGATGTTGTGTTTTGACTCCATTCCTTGTTGCCTCATAGAGGTCGCTCATTGGGTGGTGATTGGGTACAGCTTAAGGTATTCAAAGGTAATTAGGTAGCTAATAGAGGATTCACCGCTCCTGATAGAGGGAGAGTATACCTACAACCTCTTGTTGCAATCATTACTCGAGAATCTCTGGCCAGAGTGGAACTGCCATGAAGATGGTCTTTAGTGACATGTCTAATTGAGTAATGAGTCTCAATGATAAGATCTAAAATCACTTGGGCTAGGTGTGATGTAGTCAATCTAGCGGGAGCTGACACATAGTCCATGCTCTGAACCAAGTGGGGTATAGAATGGTGAAAGGACGAGTTGCACATATTATTGTCTATAGACAGGTTCGGTAGTCAAACCGTTGACTTTCCTGTTAATTGGGGGTCATGATGTATTGCTAGATACTGCTCATGACTTGCTTAACTTATTTGATAATTTTAAGTGGCCAAGCTAACCGGGAACCTAATAGGTCACATGTATTGAAGATGTAAAGAATGAGTAAAATGGCTTTGGATGGGATCCAAAATTTGAGAGAATTATTTCGAGTTGGATCGGGATAAGATCACGGGAAAAAATCACTTGAAGGAGTTGATGGGCCCATACTAGCCCGTGCAGGCCCACTTGCCTGGCAAGCCAGCCGATTGGCCTACTAGGCAAGCTACGCGCAGCAGCTCACACAACTCTTTAAATTGGCCAATTTTGAGTGATGTCTCTTCACTTTCTTCTCTCTTCAATTTTGATCTAGTTTTTTGAAGACCTCAAAAGACAAAAAATAGATAAAGAAAAATTTTTAGGAGAAGAAAAATTTTTGGAGACAACAAGAAAATTAAAGAGTTTAATTTTCCTCTCAAATGAATATACACCATTGCTAGCACTTTGAGGTATGTTCAAGCCATCTCCCTAGTAATTTCATCCTCTCATCTTTGTGTGGATATTTTTAGAGACAATCTAAGATTGGATTGTTGCAGTTTGCTACAACCTAACAAGGTGAGAAGTTGAAGAAAAATCAAGAAATTATAAAGGTATAAATTTCTGAATTTTTTTTAGTTAATTTAGTTTTAATTGGCAAAAGTATAATCCTTTGATTCGGATTTTGAAAAAAAAAATTCCCGCTACGTAATATGTATATGATACATGCTTAAAACCCTTCACAAACATCCAAAATTGATTCATAAATAAAAAAATCACATTTTCAAACCTTTTTTTATGTCTAAAATTAGCATCCAAAAACTCTAGGATAACAAAATTGAGTTCATCAAAGCCATCTAGGACCAATTAAGCAAAATTGGTCCAAGTACTAATAGTTCTAACCAGCCTACAAATTCCAACCAGATTGCCCCGAAAACTTCAACTTCTATAATAAATGCTATCAGTCAAGATTCTGATGATAGTAATGCCTTAGGACAATTTCAGACACCTATCCCTGAAATCAATGGAATGACTTAGAAACAGTCCTCACAAGTCCAGAAATCTTTACAATAATCCCTTCACTAGATATAGACATAATTAAACCAATAGCTCAATCCCGCTTCAATGCCTCTTTCGTCTACGATTGGAACATAGATGGAAATACTAAATATGGTATTCTTAGTTTTTTACAGCAAATGACAATGCTTATAAAACCCAAATAGGAATCGAAGATAAAACCATTACTGAACTCCTTATAGCGGGGTTCTCAGGCCAGCTTAAAGGATGGTGGGATTATTATCTAACCTCACAACAACAAGAGGATATTCTAAATTCCGTTAAAATAGATGAAACAGGAACGTCTATCCTAGATGAACAAGGAAATCCTCAACATGATGCAGTTGCAACTTTAATTCTGACTATTTCTCTACACTTCGTAGGTGATCCCTCATATCTAAAAGATAGAAATGTTAAACTCCTTTCAAACCTTAGATGCAAAAAACTTAGTGATTTCCAATGGTACAAAAATACCTTTCTAACTAGAGTCATGCTTAGAGAAGACTCTAACCGACCTTTCTGGAAAGAAAAATTCCTTGCAGGTTTACTAACCCTTTTAGGCAAAAAGGTTAGGAATAAAATTAGGGAATCCTCAGGGCAACAGATCATACCCTATAATGATTTCACTTATGATGAATTGATTAGTCTCATCCAACAAGAGGGTATCAAAATTTGTCAAAATTTAAAACTCCAAAAATACCTAAAATGGGAATTAAAATAGACCAAATAAAAGTTGTGTTCTTTTTGTCAACAGTTGGATATCAATACCAGCAAACCATCCTTTTGCACATGAAAATGCAAAAATAAATTCAATACTAGTACAAACCCAAAAGGTTCCAAAGCCTACAAAAGAGGAAAATCTTCCAAATTCCATAATGAGTTTTACAAGAAACCTTATTACAAAAGATCCAAACAACAAAATTCCAAGAAACCATAATCCACTAGTAAGTATAAAGATATTACTTGTTACTGTAATACCCCACCATATAATTAGGAGGCCCTTCCTAATTATATAGAGAAATATTACAATGCATGAGAGATTAAAATTGGTTCTTGTAAAACAACTTCGCATCATGGCCATGATGACTTAAAGTAAACATAAAGAAATAA
>CATIWF010076754.1:0-16556 GCA_949630135.1 Balakata baccata
TTTGAGGTTCCTCAAATATCGACTCTATCATATAGAAACATATTCAAAACAGAAAGTGATTCAGCTAGGTTCCTCAATGGAACCAGTTCTAGTCCGATGCCCATATCTCTCTACAGAGACCAAATCATGCAAAACCATTTACATAGCCTTAAACCTAAGACATAGAGCTACAAGTTTTATGTTTGACATATTTCCAGAATCAGTCTCTATGGCTTTCAAAATCAAGTCACAAAACACTGTTTGTGACTGACCCGAATCAGTCATAATGAACAGTTAAAGAAGAAGAGATGATTACTTACCAAGAACAAGCTTTCAAGGGCTGAATTTATAGCAAAACTCAAGTGAAACGATGAAGAAAAGAAGGCTCTTATGGGGGAAGAAGAAGAAGAAACAGCTGGGGAGATAAGGCTGTTCAGAATGTGTGAAAAGAAACACAATAGGCAGCACTAATAAGCCAAAAGCTGCCTATCTTTCTTTGTCCTTTCTTCCTTTTCCTTTTCTTTTTTTTTTATTTCTGTCATTTAATTAACTTATTTTCAATACCTTGTCATCCTTATTTAATTTATAACTTGACACATGCGACTTGCTTTTATTACGATAAACCGACCGGTAGCAAGTCTATCTCGTAAGCATGTTCTAGCTAAAATCCCTTCGTATGCATGTGTTTCATGTGAATGACATATATAAAATGAATATGTCCAAATGTAATGCGTGTCATAATGCATGTGGAAAAGTCGAGGATGTTACATCAAACAAATCTTGATCTCAATTATAAATACATAACCCACTTCTACCTTTATTCTAGAAAAACTAGAAATGCCATATATTAGAGATTGTCAATTAGAGACCTTTAAATTGTGGTTTCACTTTATCTTGTTAAGTTTTATCCCTATAAAGTTATTTCTCGTTTGTCCCTAAAATTAAATTCTTGGGTTTGCCACTGCCTAAGTGTAAAATTGACAGCAAGACCCCATCTACGACAGTGAAATTGAAGAACTCTCACTTGAGTTTTGAAGAAAGTGGTCCTGCATTAAAGAATCAAAAGGTGGGGAATTGTTTATTGATGGTTTGATATTGGTGGGTGTCCTCAATAGCCGTTCGATTGTAATATTGTGGTAATCATAGGTTTTAGCTTTATTTCACTCTTCGCATTATTTTCAAAAACACTTTTTTTATCTTCTTTCTTATTGTAAAGTATTTTAATGTCATGATTTTGTAAGCTAGTGGTTAGAAGGGGATAGTATGTAATATTTTATGGCTTTCGACAGTAACTATTACAATACGGGTTCAAAATTGTTGTATGTCTTTATCAGTGTCTTTTATTGTCTATTTACTTGATTTTTAGGTACATGCAATGTGGAATTCACTATACTACTCAATCATGGTGGGCATTTTGATGAAGAAAACAATTATGTTGGAGGACAATTAGATGTAATTGACTATAATGATTGAGATAAATTTGGGTATTTTGATATGGTAGACAATGTGAAGGAATTAGGTTATTCAAAGGTGAAAAAAAATAGATTTTAGGAAGCAGAGGGAACCTTTAGTATTGACATTCATTAATGATGACAAAGGGGTCATGAGAATATTGGACTTTATTCATAAATTATATAGAAGTCTAACAATAATTTGTGAAGCAGAAAGGATTGTGAAGTTAGTTGGAGATAATAAAGCAAGTAATATAGGTAACGCATATGCATATGATAATAAGAATGAGAATGCATAGAATGTTGAAACATTTATTATTGTTGGTCAAATGGGATGTATGAATGACAATGAGGAAGATGTTCTAGATTACAATCCAATTAAAGAAAGTGATGCAGAAGATGAAATGGATGATGTAGATTCTAGCTCCGATGATGAAGAACATAAGGTTGGTAAAGGTCCATGAAGTAGAAACACGTGTAGAGGATGATGGTGCTACTAGTGATGGAGGAAACAAATTAAAGTAAGGTTAAGCAAGTGCAATGAGATAGGTGCAAAAGATGATAAGGGGGTGATGCAAATGGTGATAAGGGAGGTGATGCAAGTTGGAATAAGGAGGTGATGCAATTGGTGATAAGTGAGGTGAGGCAATTGCTAATAATGTTGATATTGGTGATACTGTTAGAGATGTGCCCAAAAGGCAATTGCCTCGGCTACTTAGTATACACATTCACAAAGGCATTCTTTCATTATATTAGTATTCATTTGCATATGAATTGATATAGATCTAAAAATGATTAATGAAAGTCCATGATATGAAACATAACATGAAGAAAATCATGATGGGATCATGATAATGAGATTCTTATCATGTGTAATTATGTTAATATCTAAATTATCCCTAGTCATAGGATCAACAAGATGGGACATTGTTGATCTGGATAGACTAGCACATGTTATACTCCTTGATTGGATCAAACAATAGATCTCATAAATTATGAACATGAGATGTTCAAAGTTAACATATGGATGCTTGCTAAGAGTTGTCAAGTACATTGGATGACCTGCTATGAGATGATCATATGGTTTATCTATTCAAATGTCAATAATAGTCTCATCATAGCAATAGGGCAAGTATCCTTAGACTTGAAGTACTCGAGGATATCTTGGATACTGATTTTGTGCTTTGACTCAATTCCATGTTTCCTTATAGAGGTTGCTCATAGGGTGGTGATTGGGTACGGCTTGAGGTATTCGAAGGTAATTGGGTAGCCAATAGAGAATTCAATGCTCTTGATAGAAGGAGAATATACTCACGGCCTCTTATCGGGATCATTACTCGGGAATCTCTTGCTAGAGTGGAAACGTCCTGAAGATGGTCTTCAGTGACATGTCCAATATAATAATGAGTCCTAATGACAAGATCTAACACCGCATGAGCTAGGTGTGACGTAGTCAGTCTAACGAGAGTTGACATATTGTCCATACTCTGAACTGAGTGGGGTATAAAATGGTAAAATGATAAATTGCATAGAAATTGTCTATGGAAAGGTTCGCAGTCAAACCATTAATTTTCCGGTCAATTGGGGTCATGATATATTGTTAGATACCGCTCATAACTTGATTAAATTATTTAATAATTTAAGTGGCTAACATAACCGGGAACCTAATGGGTCACACACTTTAGAAATATGAAGATTAAGATAAATGGCTTTGGATGGAATCTAAAATATGAGAGAATTATTTCAAGTCGGTTTGCAATAAGATCGCAAAGAAAAATCACTCGAGAAAGTTGACTGGCCTACTCAAACCGGCTGGCTAGGCAGGCCCGCACAGTAGCTCCCAATTCCCATATAAATTGGTCAATTGGTTATTTCACTATACACAACTCTTCATTTTCTCCTATCTTCAATTTTGATATAGTTTTCTAATTTTCTTTTGGATCTAAAAGACCCCAAAAGATAGAAAATAGACAAAAAAAAATTTTTTGGAAAAAATTTTTTGGAGACAATAAGAAAATTTAAAGATTTTAATTTTTCATCTCAAAGGAACATACGTCATTGCATATGAATTGTATCTCCCTAGTGATTTCATTCTCTTATCTTCACATGGATATTGCTAGATACAATTCAAGATTGAATTGTACGTGGTTTGCTACAATCCAACAAGGTGAGAAGTTGAAGAAAAATCAAGAAATTATAAAGGTATAATTTCTGAATTTTTCTTTATTAAATTGTTTTATAATTGGCACAAGTAGAATCACTTGATTTGGGTTTTTAAAAAATTTAATTATCCACTGCGTAATATGTATGTAATACATGCTCAAAACTCATCAGATACAATTGCTATTAATAAGGATGTAGTAAAAGTAAAGAAGAAGATTTTTCATAGTGTGGAAGAAGAAAATGAGGACAGTGAACCCAACAGTGAGTATTATTCTTATAAGAATACAATTGTCACACCAGTTACAAGTGAAGAAGAGGACTTAAGTCCACATAAGAAAAAAAAATCCTAGAACTAAGGTATATGCTCCTATTTGCAATAAAAAAAACTTTCGAATTGGAGGCTGGTCTTGAGTTTAAGGATGCTAGTGAGTGTAAAACAGGCATTCAAACTTGGGCTATTGTGAATGGTCACAATATAAGATGGACTATAAGTGGTTTTCATAAGCTTAAAGCCAAGTGTGTTAAAGATTACCCTTAGAAGATGTATGCTAGTGAGAAATAAGAAGAGCAAACTTGTGTGATCAGAATTTTTATTGTTATACATACATGTTTTAGACATGGGATTAATAAACAAGTAGTAAGTGAGTGGATATCTAATGACATGTTAGGGGTGTTTAGAAGAAACCCTAACTACCTTATGAAACATATATTAAAAGATATGCAAATGAAATATGACCTACATGTTATAGAGCAAAGTGGGAAGTTCTTACCAAGTTGAGTGAGTCATTTGAAGATCACTACAGTAGTTTGAGATCATACTGTGCAAAGTTCAGGAAAATGGACATGGATGGAAAGTTCATATTGAAAACTGACCTGGATACTGCTGGAAAACTAGTTTTCAAAGATTCTATATTGGATTTAGTGCATTGCGAAAGGGTTTCAATAATGGGTGTAGAAGATTACCTGGTTTTTATGCATGTTTTTTTAAGACAGTGTTCAGTGGTACAGCTATTGCTAAGAATGCTAACAATAAAATGTATCCAATAGCATGGGCAGTAGTTGAAAAGGATAATGAGGAGATATGGACTTGGTTTTTTGAGAATTTGTTTGAAGACTTGAACATTGATGATGGTTTGGACTACATTTATTAGTGATCAGCATAAGGTAAATCTACCTTAAGTACCCTATATTGAGTTATCTTAATTGTCCATATGCCTATTAATTTGTATTTGTCTATCAATGCAATGACAAGGACTACTTAATGGTGTGGCGAAAATGGCACCCAAATGTAGAACATTGCAACTGTGCCAAGCATATATATGCCAACTAGAAAAAGAAGTTCAGTGGATCCAAGTTTAAGATGTTCTGGGAAGTGGTTAAAAGCACATATGAGAGTTAATTCCATGCCAAGCTTAAGAATCTAAAAGATGAGTTAGCTGAAGCCTATGATGATTTATGTGAGAGGAACCCTTATGCATTTTGTAAGTCTTTAATATGTAATTTTAGTAAAATTGACATAATAGACAACAACATTTATGAAACCTTTAATGGTTATATTGTGAAGAGTAGGTCTAAGCTCTTGATTGATACGTTAGAAGATATTATGGTGCATTTAATAGTTAGGTTCCATGAGACTATCAAAGGAATTGAGGGAAGCACGAATGTGATATGCCCACATATAAGGAAAAAGTTAAAGAAGATAAAGAAATTGGTGAAGTTTTGTAACTTAAAACTTACGGTGGGAGGAAATATGAGGTCAAATTTTTTAAAGAGTCATACATTGTTGATTTAGTTAGTAAAAGGTGCACTTGTAAGGCATGGGAATTGACAAGGATTCCTTGTTGCCATGCATTGGCTTGTATTAAGTCAATTACATTTAAACATACCGAGCTTCATATGAAAATGCTTTGTCTCCTATAAATGGACCACAAGACTGGCCTATAGTAAATAAGCCAACAATTCTACCACCCTTGTTTGTTAAGCAATCTAATAGACCTAAAAAGAATAGGAGAAAAGACCCCCATAAGGAAAAGAAAAAAAGTGCAAGCAATAGGTTACCAAAGACTGGAGTAAGAATGATGTGCACCATTTGTGGGATATATGATCACAATAGGAGAAAATGTCCAATGACCAAAAAAGGTGCAGATAAAGCTAGTGGTCTTACTAATATCGTTGTAAACACTGAAAAGCCTGAGGCAATTATTGTTGAACTTTCATTGTGCATCCTTCCATAGTTTAATCTAATGCAAATAAACTTTCTTTAAGGGAAATGTGGCAGACTAAGGAAGGAAGGCATTGCTCCACCTATAACCAAAAGGCAAAAGGCTATTCCTCGAAATGTACAACTAAGAATTAGAAATTTACCCAAACTAGTTAATGAAGCAATAGCTAATAAATTTAGAGAAAAAACTTGGTAAGTGCAACTACAACATTGCAACATTTGAGTAGTGTATTTTAAATTGTATTTTGGTTGTGTCTATTATTTGGATTGTCATCATGCGTACATTTTTTCATAATTGCATACCAATAAAGGATATGGGGTTAGGGTTTTTACTGGATCCAGGAATGTCTATTGTAGAGTAAGTAATGGCATAATTATATACTTACTTGACCAAGTATTTGTTGTTATTAATAATGGAAACATCTATACTTATATATGCCATGTGAATCAAAAGTGAATTACATCTTGGGTTGCAACAACTACACTTAGAAGATCTACACTCACAAATCCAACACCATCTAATGAATCTGTCCCTGCAGCACAGCCATCACAGCCAAATTGCAAGACAATTGTTCCCACCTAAAGCAAATTATACTTTCTTTAGCAGTCAAAGATCATATGTTCTAGATGCTACTCAAACACCTTAAGCAAATTAATTATTAGATTGTTTTGTATTTTGTAGTTTGAATACATTGGTGATTGTTATGGAGTTTGAATGTCTATTTTTGAGGCTTTATACAAATTTTGTATATGGGAAAAAAATGCTTTTTTTTTTTGTTGATGTGTGTCATTACTGGTTGAATACAATTAAGTGTAACAAACACTTGCAAGTAATATTGAATGATTTTGGTTATGAAATTTCTTTCCTTTTTTTCAGTTACACAATGTTGATTTGATGGTAGATGATTACATTGGCTGGCATATCAAGCTATTAATTGTTATAGTTACTGGCATATCAAGCTATTAACAATTGAAATAATACAATAAACTAAAAAACAATGGTGAAATTCAAATACTCATGAATTTTCAATATTATTATGGTAGAGACATTACATTGACAAATTTTTTCTCATAGCTCACCTAATACACATATCAATATACTAAGCACAATCACTATCATTGCAGGAAGAATCACTGCCATATTGCAAAACCTAGCTTTCATTTGTATCACTTGTTCCTGTAACTTATGGTTAGCCAACATTAGATTCTTTCTCTCTATATTCATTTTAGCATTGCTCTTATACAACCTACAAAGTTCAATCAATAATCCTTCAATATCATGTTCATATTTCTCTAACTTAGTATTCAAAGAAGCATTAAAAGCTTCACTACACTTTATTTTTTCTTTCATAGTCTACATTATTGCTTCTGTACCTTGACTTCTCTTTCTAACCTTTTCTTCTTTGATACTATCTCAACCAACACTTCCTCCACCTAACCATTGAATAGTTCATCGAACCATTTGAAATAATGACAATCACCATACTAAATAGGCATATCAAACAATGGTTAGAAGAGACGAAATCACAAACTAATAAATTAAAGATTAATGGAATATCTCACTTGTTCCCATAAATGACATAAAAAAAACCTTGAACTTGGAATATCTATCGTGAATGAGGTAAGCAAATGACTACTTCCATATCTGCAAACACCTCTAACGATAAATGTTACTGAAGATGTGCTTCATAAGTTCGTCGCCTTTTTCACAATTGATTTTTTGTACAGGAACTATTTAGGATATTCAACCTAGGAAGATGTAGATGAAGAGCAAGAACATGACATCATATTTCGGTTTTGAGGATCAAGACACTTTCTAATCCTATATTATGAAGAAGAAGAAGACAAAAATTTGGTTTTTATTGTTTCTTCCAATTAATTAAACAGTGTGTTCCAACGTGGTTGCCGACTCATTAACTTTTTTTTTTTTAAATTAAAGTCTATGCCACGTAAACCTCCAGTTAACATGTCACATTATAACCACCACGAACGGCAGCAGGAGCTATTCTTGAAAAAAAAAAATGACTCCATGTTTTTTAATGTAAAATTTTTGTAGTTTGAGTTTAAATTGTTAAAAAGTAGATAGTTTAGGTTTTTTTTTTAATTAATCCTTAAGATTAATGCTAACTTCAATATCAAATATACTAATTGATAAATGCTATGTTTTTTAAGTATCTGCTATCATCTTTAAAAGCTCTCAAATTTCAATCAAATCAACAACCTATACATCTATAATAAAATTTTTCTGCAAACCTTTTGTTTTTCACATGGGCTATATTGACAATCATTAATCAAAGAAACTCCCTACCCCTAAGCAAAGTCTATAATAAATATGACAATCAAAAACATTCATAACGGAAATAGAAAAAGACAAAATTGGTCTTGAAATTGAAATGAAAAATAAAAGAGAAAACAATAAATAAATCAATGAAAGAGAATAAACATGCTTCAAATTACACCTAGATGAGAGATCTTTGATCTACAATTTATATGAGCGTTGTCGAAAACTATCTAAACAGCATCGGCAGAGATGAGTATGAGAATGAGTTTTTTTGCTTAAAAGTTTTCATTCAAAACCCTTTTTTTTAACTTACAAATTTTTTTTTTTAATTTGTAATTATGCTTTTTATTATTTTTTTCATCGGTTTTATATTAATAGTTTTTTGAAATTGAAAAGTTTATTTTATAATTTTATTGAAGTCCATTTAATAAAAATAATGGAGTTTTTATAAATATATTGGGATCCACCAATTAAAAATTATGGAACCATTTTAATTTATTGTATGTATAATATTATTTTTTTAAAAAAAATTGTGGGGTCATTGGACCCCATTATTTATAAGTTGCATTAGTCCATGCCCATAAAGGATATTGAAAGTTTATTTTGTCCTTCTAACTTATATTTTTAGCTCTTTGCTCTCTTGATTTACGAGTTATGGCTCCGTTACCGACCTTATTATTTTGTTTTATCTTATATAAACTAATATTCATCAAAGGAAAAAGTATATAATTTTTTTATTATTAAAAAATGGGAAAAATATTTTTACAGAAGTACATCAATAAAAAAATATATGCATAAAAAGTAAAAAGTGCTTTAATTACAATTAGAGTGAGATTCGGCTCTTTAAATATAGATAATTAAATTTACCTACTCTAAATTTTAAAAATAAAGAGTATATTGGAGACTTTATATATATATATATATATAAAGTTTAATAAACATTAAATATAAAATAGAAAATCCATTAGAAGTGTTCTAAGTATTTTACTTTGTGCATTAAGATAAAATAAGTATTTTAAGTTGTATTACAAAAAAAAAAAAGTTTACATTTCTAAATTATTATGATTTCGAATATAAACCTTCAAAATCAAGCATAGTTAGGCGGATTGTTATATGGAATTTTATAGAAATATCAAAAAACATATACATATTTATATTTTTACCGCCGTTCAAAGTTTTTTTCGATTTTGATGAAAACTACTTTCTAAAATTATAACAGTATCTAAATGTCAAAATCACCCCAAAATATGCCCAGATTGTATATTTTCGACATACATTCGGTATACATTGAGGATATTTTGGTTCAATTTTCATCAAAAAACAACAAAGAACAAGAACAATTAAATCATTAAAGACGAAGAAAAAGAAAAATAGAATTCAATCAAAATTCAAAACATCCCAAAATCTCAAACAAAGAGTTTGGTACACTTTTTGGAATATCTTGGGAATACCTTGTGTATTTCTTTGAGAATTCCTTATAAATACTTCAAGAATATCTTGGGTATACCTTAGGAATTCTCAAGGAATTTCCTAGGAGGAATTCTCTATGAATATTTTGGGTATACCTTAGGGATACCTTGGGTATACATTTGGGAATTACATGGAAATACCTCGAGTATACCTTGGGTATACCTTGAAGAAATTCCTTGGTAAAGTATATATTGGGGATACTTCGGTATACCTTTGGGAATTATATAAGAATATTATCGGTATATTTTAGGAATACTTAGTATACCTTAGGGATATCTTAATGATTTTCACCATAAAAATAAACAATAAAAAAGAAATCAACAACAACATAGACAAATATAAATTAAAAGGCAATTAGTCAATTAAATGGATCACATGAACATTGTTAAGAGAAAATGCAGTGGCTGATAAAAATCCAAATAAACATCATACTGCAAATAATTAATCTAGTAGCCATAAACAAATGACAATTAAATGAGCAAATTACTCAGTAAACAATGACCAATCAATAAAAACTCCTATACCAGAGACATTCTTATAGAAGAAGAAGAAAGGTCATAGAAGTTGAAGCTGTTTACATCAATGACGGCCATTGCACTTGATAATGATCGATCACATAATCAATGACGACCTTGAATAGAATAAGAAGAAAGGTCATAGAAATTGAAGCTGCTTACATTAATAGTGGTCATTGCACTCAATAATGATCAATCACATAATCAGTGACGACCTTGAATAGAAGAAGAAGAAGAAAGGTCATAGAAATTGAAGTTGCTTGCATTAATGGTGGCTATTGCACTCGATAATGATCAATCACACAATCAGTGATGACCTTGAATGGCTAGAGTTCCAATCTCCTTCACCTTGAAGATTAGGAGCTTGATTCAACTGTTAGAGCATGCACTAGTGGAGCTGAAACTGGAAAATTAATTGAAGAAAGGAAAGAAGAAGTTTTTGATGGAATTGAAAAGGTTTTCAGTACAAATGAAAAAAGAAAATTTAGTTTCTATTTTTGAAAAAAAAATTAAAAAATCGGTGGATAGTGAAAATTCTTCATTGTTATATTATGGATCTCAGTCTATGTACTATTATGGTCTAAGGATCTATTACACATGTGAGAAGCGATAATTTGGTAAATAAAACAAACTTATACAACTATCAAACACATGGTGATAATTTTGTAAATATTCATCATCCGTTATAGATATGTTCATTAATTTGTTAAGAAAAGTTTATTTTATTATAAAACTGTAAATTCATTACGAATAAAGTAAAAATTTATTAGTTTATTAATAAAGGTTCATTTCTTGTAAATTATATGTTTATTATCAATAACCTATAACTTATGACTTGTAGATTCATTTGTTATAAATTGTACATTTATTAGCAATAAATTAAAGGTTCCATTACAAAAAAAAAATATATCAAAATAGCTACCACAGAGAGTGGTCGCCATTTAGTTACCACTTAGCAATTACTTAGTAACAAAAAAAATAATTAAATTAATAGCTACCATACTGTTACCACTTAATAACCACAAATCAGCAATACAAAATGTGGTAATTAAATTTGATGCATTTATTTAGCGGGAAATTTAGAGACCATATAAAGACTATAATATGGTTGCTAAATAGCTACCACAAGTATTGTGGTCGCTAATTAGCGACTATGATAGCTAATTAGCTATTGCGATACATGTAGTAGCAATTAGTGACTATAATAGTAGTCGCTACATAGCTAACACAAACAGTGTGTTAGATGATCAATTATCACAACAAATATGGTAGCTATTAGTGACCACAAATATGGTCACTAAATAGCGACATCAATATTGTGGTAGCTGATTTAGCTACCACATTTGTGGTCAATGATTAGCTACCACATCTATTGTGGTAGTTGATTAGCTATCGCACTAACTGTGATAGCTAATTAGGTGCGGTAGCTATTTTCAATATATAATTTTTCATATTAATATTTATAAATATTTATGATGAAATATTAAATAATTATATATATTTATTAATTAATAGAAATAAAAAAATATTTATATTTATATATAAATATTAAATTTACAATTTAATTGATTAATAAATTGGAGTTTAATTAATTAACACATATTAATTTGGAATTAAATAAATTTTAATGCTACAAAATTAATTATATATGTTATCATAGCCCTAACTATATTAATTAAATTAAATAAAAATACATATTAATTTTAAGTATATACTTATATTAATTAAATGATTCAAAGAATTAATTAATATAGATATATTATATATAGTTAATTCGAAAAATTATAATAATAAAATTATTATATATAATTAATAGATTCATTGTATTATATATCGGATGTAGTAATTAAATTAGTTAATAAATATGTAGATTATATATATATATATATATATGTTCATTGTATTATATATCGGATGTATTATATATTTTGGGTATACTTTATGAATACTTTGGTTATATATTAGGAATTCCTTAAAAATTCTCTAAAAGAAATTCTCTGTAGATACCTTGAATATATGTTGGAAAAATTTCGTTATATTATAGAGAATTCCACGAGAATATCTCATAGTAGACGAAGAAGATGAAAATTAAAACTTTATTTTGATTATATGAAGTTTTACATTAATAACTAATATATCATCATTCGGTATAAATGGGAATCACACTAAAATTAGATATAATAAAAAAAAATAAAAAATAGATCAAAATAAAGTAAAAATGTAATAATAGAAAAATAATATAAATAATAATAATAAAATTAAACTTAATTATTATAATATGTATAATTAAACAAATAATTATTTGTAATTATTTTTTGAAAATCACCCTAAAATAAGCAAAGTGATATATCTTCGGCATATTTCAATATACATTGGGCATATATTGGTTTAATTCTGAAAAATTAAACAAAATATGGCCTAGTATTATATCCTAGATATACATTCCGTACATCTTAGCATTTGTTAGTTCAAATGACCAATGCAAAATAAAATAATTAGAACAAGGTTAAATTATCATTAAAGAAAAAGAAGAGGAAGACAAATTGAATTGAATCAAAATTCAAAACATCAAAATTTTTTGAAAATTTTTTGGATATATCTTGAAAATATTTTTGGCATATCTGGATGTAAAAAACCCAATTATTCAAAAACAAAAGTAAATCTTGTAGCATACCTACTTTGGGAAATACTAGGTAAAAATGAAAAGAAGTTTGGTCAAAATGAAAAACAATAAAAGTACACGTAATTTTGAAAAAATAAGTTAATATTTGGTATTTTGCTTAAAAATTTCCTAAATAAAACTTAAATATAATTATATATAATTAAATGAATAATTATTATAATAAATTTTGAAATATATTATTATTAATTTAATACTAAATAAATATTATAATTGAAATTAAATTTAATTATTATTATAAAATTATTTAAATTATATATAATTTTATAGTAGATAAATATTAATTAGTATATTAATTAGATAATAAGTAATTAAAATGAAGTATACCGCAGAAATAATTTCTATATTTCTAAAATATAATATATATAATCATCTAATTAATTAGATTTTATAATTAATTAAATATAATAGTATTTACAAAAAAGTTAATTTGTATATTAGTATTAATATAGAAAATTAAATGATTTAATTAATTGTATATTGTGATTAATTAAATAATTACATGTTTTAATTAATTATATATTATGATTTAATTAATGATTTAATTATGATTTAATTAATTATATATTATGCTTAATTAAATATATACAAAATATATTAATATTAATAAATATTAACAATTATACTAATATAATAGATAAAAATATAAAGAATTTACAAAAATATAAAATTTATTTTTCAATTAGCGACCAACTCACTTGCGGTCGCTGTTTGAGATACAGAAATCTCCCTTCCCCTTTTCTTCCCCATTCCCACAGCAGCTACCCAAATATTCCCTCCTGATTCCATCCCTCTCTTTGGTATCTCCTCCCTCCCTCCCGTTCCAGCTAGTCTCTCCTCCCTCCCTCCAATTTCCAACTGGTGTATGGTCTCTCCATTCCGCTGGTGCTCCCGATTCCATCTCTCTCTCTCTTTGGGCTCTCCTCCCGTTAGGTAATCTAATTTGGCCTGCGTTTGGTGTTAGGGTTTCGGCATTTGTTGTATTCATCAAACTCAAGCTAAGAAATCCCTAAGTTTTGAGGTAAGAAATCTCTTTGTCTTGCATTTGCAAATTAATTTCTGCTTTTTGTTGATCTCCTGTCTTCTTCTGTTGTTTGTTTAACTTGTTGAAAGTATTGGGATTATATGCTCTTCAAAGCATATTATATATTTATTACATTTTTCTTTTTCTTTTTTTATAATAAAACTATTGAGGTATTTCATCATATATAGTTTGCATGAGAATTTTAAATAAATGTCCTTTTTTATCATATTATATGTATTTATGTGATTTTTATAGATAATCACATAACACATAAATACAAGTTATTTTATGATTAAATAATTATGTTTCACAGTTAAATAATAAAGTTGGACACTTTATTTATGTTTAAACTGTAGTAAATTCATTGAATGATTTGTCTTAATCATGTATAATTTATTTATATAGTTTGTCTATATAGAACATGATAAAAAATGAAATTTAATAATTTTAAATAATTGTCAGATATATTAAATCTCATAGACATTGATTTTACTTTAATCTTAATCTTAAGTTAATTATAATTTCATATTTATAAATATTATTTCATTTGAGTTACTAATAGGTGAGACTTAATTAAAAGTCAATATTCTCAGTAACTTGGTGAGTATATTTATGAATTGTGATAATTATTAATTAACAATATAGAATTTGTACTAAAATATCTATTGATGGATTTTCGGTACTTGATTATTAAATTCTCTGGTCAGAGTATGTCAACAATATTTATAAATTAATTTTTATAATGAAATTGTTGAAATATGATCATTAGAGAAAATCAACAAGTATCAAGGTATAAGATGTAATTAAATTAAATGGACAGTTGATATATCAATTTAATTATCGATACTATATAAAGGATTATTAAGTAAAAAAATCAATATGATATGGGTCAAATTTATATTAATCCTTGATAATATACAATTATGGAGTTTCCAATCTTTTAGTGAAATATATTTGGAATTAATAATTAAGCCTATTTGATTATGAGTAAATTATTGGTAATCACTATTGTATGTACTCATATAATCCCCGGGCTAGCTCATTTAATTAATTGTATTATTATATATTTTGTCAATTAGTAAGTTGTGCTTTAGGTTCAGAAATGAACAAAGTTAAAACCTTTTTTTTATTGTACGTGGAGAAGAAATTTTTATTTAGATAATTATTTGAAATTTTAGATATCCTAATTCAATTAGAATTAAATTTCAAATAGTTAAATTATCTAATAAAAATAATAGAATATTTTATCTTGATTATTTATAATATAAGGGATAAAATTTGTATCACTTATCTATTTTCTATTCAAAAATAAGATAATAAGTGATAATATTTAAGTATCTCAAAAATCCTACCGAAGATTTTAGATTGAGAAGAACACTATCACATACAAGAGCCATGGTTTTGGAATTTCTATTAGAGAGTTAATTGCTAATATTTCTTGCTTTTACCGAGAGAAAGAAAACAAAAAAACTCAAGAAAAGAATGATCATGGCCATTTTTACCGAGTGAACTAGGAAAAAAGAATTAATTATTTTTCTTTAGTCTTCTTGGAGCAAGAAGAAAGTTCATACTATCATAAGATCAAGAAAGCTAAGTGCAAATATTTTTTTTATTAGTTTTGACCTTAATTGTTTAAATTGCTAATTACTTAATTTTGTAGTATACAATGTGTTCACCCGCCTAATGCAATTAAACTTGAGAACAGTTCAGAAAATCTATGCGGACGGAATAGTTAGCAAAATCTTGTGTGAACATTGACCTCCATCATCAAAAGGTACGATTTCTGTAATTTAATTATTTTATACATATAAGACGGTCTCATTCGAGGGAATTCTTCCACTGCATTTTATTTGATAAAATTATTTTTATCAAAAGTTTTTATAAATTTTTAAAATATTCACTACAGAAAGGTCAGATCTTTGCCCGAAAATCTAAGTTCCCATATCTTAATTTTGAACGGGTTTTTCTAAATTTACAGGTTCGTTTCCAATTCTTGTCTCTTTTCAGATCTTTCTTTTAGTTTCCATTTTTGAACAACTACAGAGTAACTTGAATTAATATGAAATTTAATAATTAATTAAATTAAATTAAATTTCATATTTTTAGAATTAATTCATAATTAATTCACATTAAAATCAAATTATTATTATATCAAAAATTAAACAATTTAATTTTAACATATATGTCACTTTCTAGTTATACTAAATATGTCATTTGCTCGACTTAAATTAATTCAAAATTAATTTCCAAAAATTCTCAAAATTTTTAGAACTTCAAATCATCATTCTTAGCATTTTTATGTTAGCTCAAGTCCATTAAAATAATTTTGGCATAAGCCAAAATTATTAAGACAAACGAACCAACACATAAGACACTCAAAACGACCCATTTATCATCTTGAATTAATTTGGAAATTTAAATTCGAGTAAATTAATTTTGGCATACATCTAACATTAAAATAACATATTTTTAATCACATAAAAAATATTTTAAAGTGCTGAAAATGAAATATTCACATACAAAAAAATCAAATAAAACAGTCCCGCTAAGTACCCAAATCAGCCATGTTTTGATATTTGTTTGAAAAATTAATTAAAATAATTTTTAATTAATTATTAGGTACTTCCAAATACTTAAAAACATTATCAATATGCCTAAATAAATTTTCCATAATCAAATTACAGAAAAATTATGACCAACCCCATCATTAAAACCAAACAATAACACATGTTCATCAAAATGCAATTTTCAGCAATTTTGTAATAAATTCGA
>CATIWF010076784.1:0-46152 GCA_949630135.1 Balakata baccata
AAAGGGCCAACCATGCCTTTTTGTATAAGAGGCATGCACCTAGGAAAGCACCCACTACACATGATTGTATTTGTTGTTGCACTTCCTCTTATGTTTCTAACAAAAAGATTATGAGGCCAAAACCCCAAGTAAAGTGGCAAGAGTCCTTTAAGACTAAGCAATGCCATTATTGCATAGAGTTTGGGCACATCAACGTTCATTGTTTAATAAGGAACTCTCATTGAGATCTCTCAAGAACTAACCCCCAAAGACCCAAGATTGTTTGGGTACCTAAAAGCCAAACTTAAATCTATGTGTTATTAGTATGCCTTAATTACTCAAGAAATGAAAATGTATGGCTCTTGGACAGTGGGTGCTCAAGGCATATGGATAGAAACAAAAACCTCTTTACTAGTCTCAAACGTGTGGATGGAGGTAAGGTTACCTTAAGAAACAATGCTAAGAGTAAGGTAATTGGCATTGGCTCCATAGGACTAAATGGTATTTCAATCATAGATGATGTAATGTTTGTTGATGGTCTAAGGCACAACCTTTTAAGTGTGAATCAATTATGTGATAAGGGAAACAAAGTTGCCTTCAACTCTAATGAATGTCTAGTGATCTCTTTTAATGGTCAAGAGATATTCAAAGGAGAAAGAGATGACAATACTTACATAATTGACTTACACAAGTTAAATAATGTTTCCTCTAGTTGTCTTGTGTTTATTAGTGAAGAATCTTGGCTATGGCATAGAAGATTTGGGCATGCAAGTATGGACTTAATTCAAAGCCTTAGCAAAGATGAACAAGTGGATGGGCTCCCAAAGGTCAAATATTTGAAGGATAAGACTTGTAAGCCACGTCAAAGAAGCAAGCAATACAAATCATCATTCATGCTTAAAAACATTGTAAGCACTTCTAGACCTCTTCAATTATTGCATCTTAATTTGTTTTGACCTAGTAGAGTTGCTAGCTTGGGTGGAAAAAATTATGCATTTGTTATTGTAGATGATTACTCTAGGTTTACTTACGTAATTTTCTTAGCTCATAAAAGTGATACTTTCGAAAACTTCAAGCATTTTGCCAAAAGAATCCAAAATGAGAAGGGATATTGTATCTCTAAGATTAGAAGTGATCATGACAAAGAGTTTGAAAATAATATTTTTGAAAACTATTGTTTAGAAAATAGTATTTTTCATGATTTTTCCACACTAAAGACTCCTTAACAAAATGAAGTAGTTGAAAGGAAAAATTGAACATTGATAGAAATGGCTAGAACAATGCTTAATGAGTATGGTCTACCAACCTACTTTTGAGCGGAAGCCACTAATACTGCATGTTATATTGCAAACCGTATTTTCAAAAGATCAATTTTAAATAAAACCTCTTATGAGCTTTATAATGGAAGAAAACCTAAGATCTCATATCTTAGAGTATTTGGTTGCAAATGCTTCATATTAAATACCAAGGATAACCTTGGAAAATTTGCCTCAAAATCGGATAAGGGCATATTTCTTAGTTATTCCACCTCTAGCAAAGCTTATAGAGTCTTCATTAAAAGAACATTGATTGTAGAAGAGTATATGCATGTTAATTTTGATGAATCCTATAGACTTGATCTTGGGAAAGGAATTCATTTGCATGATGTTGTAGGTTTCATAGAGAATCTCAATCTTGATCGAGTAAAACAAAAGAAATCAACAAAAAAAAATGATCTTGGTGAGAAACAACTTCAAGAGGAAGAGCAATCCCAAGCTCAAGAACAAGGAACCAATGAGCTACCAAGGGAATGGAGATTTGCAAAAAACCACCCAAAGGAATAAATCATTGGTGATCCTATAAGAGGTGTAAGTACTCGTTCCAAATTTCTTGATTCTAATCTTGCTTGTGTATTTCAAATTGAACCAAAGTCAATTGATGAAGTTTTGGATGATAAGAGTTGGGTGATTACTATGCAAAATGAACTCAATCAATTTGAGAGGAATGAGGTTTGGACCTTAGTTCCAAGACCTAAGAACTACCTAATTATTGGTAGTAAGTGGGTCTATAGGAACAAACTAGATGAAGATGGTAATATTACAAGAAACAAGGCTAGATTGGTTATCAAAGCGTATAACCAAGAGGAAGGCATTGATTATAATGAAACCTTTGCCCCCATAGCAAGATTAGAAGCAATATGTATTTTATTAGTATATGCATGTCACATGAATTTCAAGCTTTTTCAAATAAATGTAAAAAGTGCTTTTTTTAAATGGTTTTATATCGGAGGAAGTATATGTTAAGCAATACGTATTTTATTAGGATAGATGTAAGGCATTGATTATGATGAAACATTTGCCCCTATAGCAAGATTAGAAGCAATATGTATTTTATTAGCATATGCATGTCACATGAATTTCAAGCTTTTTCAAATGGATGTAAAAAGCGCTTTTTTAAATGGTTTTATATCGAAGGAAGTATATGTTAAGCAACCTCCCAGTTTTGAAGATCATGTTTTTCCAAATCATGTCTATAAACTCACTAAGGTTTTATATGGATTAAAGCAAGCCCCTAGAGCTTGGTATGAAATACTTTGTGTATTTCTCTTAAATAATGGATTCTCAAAAGGGCATGTTGATACAACTCTTTTTATTAAAAAACATAAGCATGACACTCTTATTGTTCAAATTTATGTTAATGACATTATCTTTGGATCTACTAATGAGGATCTTTGCCAAGAATTTGCTATATGTATGATTAGGGAATTTGAAATGAGCATGATGGAAGAGCTTAAATTCTTCCTTGGACTCCAGATCAATCAAAGCAAAGATGGCATCTTCATCAACCAATCCAAGTATACTAAGGAATTGATCAAAAAATTTGGGATGGATAATGCAAGAATGCCAAGACTCCAATGGGTACATCAACAAATTTAGATAAAGATGAAAAGGGTAAATCTATTGATGAAAAGTTTTATAGAGGTATGATCGGCTCACTTCTTTATTTAACCGCCTCTAGACCTAATATTATGTATAGTGTATTCTTGTGTGCTAGATTTCAATCATGTCCTAAAGAATCACATTTGAATGGGGTAAAAAGAATTTTGAAATATCTTTATGGCACCATGCATTTAGGCTTATGGTATCCTAGGAATACTTCATTTCATATCATTGGTTTTTCAGATGCCTACTACGCCGGTAGTCTTTTGGATAGAAAAAGTACATCCGGAACTTGTCACTTTATTGGTGAATGTTTAGTTTCTTAGCATAGTAAGAAACAAGTTTCGATTGCCTTATCCACTGCTGAAGCGGAATATGTGCGGTAGGTTATTGTTACAATTAAGTTCTTTGGATGAAACAATAACTCAAGGATTATGGTCATGTAATTGATCACATTCTCATCAAATGTGATAACACTAGTGCAATAAATCTCTCAAAAAATCTCATTCAACATTCTACAAGTAAACATATTGACATAAAACATCATTTTCTAAGAGATCATGTCCAAAATGATGATGTAATGTTAGATTTTATTGACACCAAAAACCAATTGGCATATATTTTTACTAAACCCTTAAATGATGAAAGGTTTTGTTTTATAAAAAGAAAGCTTGGTATACCTGATAGGAGCACATTGGTTTGAAAAAACTTTAAATCATGCTTTTACATGTATGAAAATGTTTATATATGAATTATATGCTTTTTATTTGATTGATGTGGATACTATGCTTTTTGTTTATTTCATAAACATTTGCAAATACAAGTTGATATTTTAAGTCTATTGAAGTTCAATTTAATGAGCTTAAAGACTCCTATCATCAACAATCATTCATGATCATAAACTATCATATGCCATACAAGGGTACTTTAATCATATCTTCTTTCTTTCCTCTAAAATTCTCTGAGTACCTGTAACTTCCGCTCAGGAATGGTATCCCTCTCGGGAAATTATCCCTCTCGCTCACAACTTCGTGGTCTTCTTATTGACCAATGCAAATCCTCATGTCCCGCTCGAAAAACCACTTTTTCCGGTCAGAACATTTGAAAATTATCCAACCATTGCACCTTTTTAAATGTGCTCGCTCTGGAAGATACATGTCCCCTTCGGGATTATGTTTAAAAATTTAATATTTTTTTACCGTTGGAAGGTTTCTAATCGGGAACCTCCTAGTCCTAATCAGGATTGCCTTGATGGCAGCCTTTTGTAACTGCTACAAATCAAATCCATCTGTCATAACTCCCATCTAAATACCTCAAACGGTAACATGTCTCTTCAAACTCTATAAATACCTCATTATTCTTCTTCTTTTCCTCACTTATACACCAAAACTCTCTCTCTCTCTCTCAAATATTTACTCTCTAAACTCAAAATCTTGAAACTCCCTCTATACTTACCTTCTCTAATGGCACCAAAGGTTGGCACTTTGAAATCAAGAGCCTCCAAAGGAAAAGGAGTGGCTTTTTCCTCCAACTTCTCTTCCTTCAATAATATCCTCAATGCCTTCTCAAAAAAGGAGAAGAAGTGGTATGCCAACATCACCGCAAAAAAGTTCATATCAAACTGCACCCTAAATCTTGATAATCTTAACAAATTGGGTATCAAAGATGAAGTCATTGGCACCCTTAAAGAAATAGGGTGGACAAATTTCATGATGCTCCTTGAAGATGGCCATGATGAACTCACCATTGAATTCCTCTCTACTCTTCAAGTAATCAAAGACCCAAAACACTCTCTCGGCTATTACGGCGTTCAATTTCGTCTATTTGGCCAACCACAAGAGATGACGAAGCATCAACTTGCATATGCTTTTGGCTTCAAAAAGGTAGGCCTCATCAATACTCAAGCCATGCATCTTTCTCCCCTTGATATGTGGAAAAGCATCTCACTTGAAACCTGTCTTGATAAGAAATCCAATGCAAAACACATCAAGACGATTTCTCACTTCATCCTCCATAGAATCATCACTTTTACTATCAATGCAAGAAGTGAAAGTAATGAGAAAGTCACCCATGAAGACCTTCTCTATCTTTATGCCGTGATTCACCAAAGACCTACTGATACAGCTCACCTTCTTCTTGACAAATTTCAATCTATAGCCTCCACTACCAAAGGATCCATCTCTCTTCATGCTCAAATTACTTATCTTGCAAGGAATCTTCATCTTATGACTGATAAAAATTGTGCACTTTTCTCTTCATCTCGCTCTCAATATAAGAGCTTTTTGGACATCCAATATCTCCTCAATTGCAAGGCAATTGCAAAGTCCTTTAAGGAAGTTGATACCGTTTTCTATGCCTTTTGAGAGCATGGCGCCCAAAAGGCAACTCAAGAGGCCACAAGGAAGTGCGCAAGGCTTTCCATAGGAGGAGAAAGTTCAAGTGCACTAGAAATGCCTCTACCACTACCTTCTCAACCACAACAAATCACCTTACAAAGTCTTTATAACTTTCAAATGCAATCCTTTAACACTATGAGGGATATGATGCAACACTTTCATTTGGATATTCAAAGCATGCAGGGGCTACTCAATCTTAATGTATGCACTCATAGCTTTGAACAAGCCCCACCATTTGAGGGGAAGTAAGGCATTCATGAAGAGGAAGAGGGTGGTGAAGAGGAAGAGGAGGTAAGTGATGAAGAAAGAGATGCATAAATTAATCCAATTTTCTATTTATTCTTTCATTTTTAGACTAGGTACTTAGATGTGTAGTTATATCAAATTTAGATTACATATTCTCTTTTTATGTAACACATTTCTATTTTCAATAAAATAGTTTCTTATTATTTATCTCTTACTCTACTTGTGATTGTTGTCTCTTTTTACTTTATATGTATCCATTATTTTTTATATTGACAAAGGGGAGAAGAACATTAAAACTATGTAAAAATTAACTTTGTTTTTGAAATGATAGGTTAGTCAATTATTTTAACTTAAGTTATTCAATACGTTTTCTACCTTTAAATGACGTGAAACTTTGCATATTTATTATTTAATATGTCAATTTGATAATAGCATCATCAATTTGTTATTTTTACCTAGTTTGATTGTCAAAATAAAAATATAGAAAGTACACTCAAAGTATTAATTTTCAATATTTACCTAAGGTTTGCTAGAAATCCACACAATATTTAAATGAAATTTAGTGTAAGTTGAAGTTACCCAATATTTATCCAAATTATATTTAAAGTTTACTCAAAATTTATCAAAAATTATTGAAAATTGAAAATATCCAAGGTTTATCCAAAATCAATCCAAATTTTACCAGAAAATTACTGAAAGTTGAAGTTATCTAAAATTTATCCAATGTTTACCAAAAAAAATTAGTAAAGATTGAAGTTACTCAATATTTACTAGAGATTTGTCTAAGTTTTACCCAAAATCGAGTCAATCTTTCAACTAAAAATTACCAAATATTTATCCAAAATTTCTCAGTAACCATAATTAAGTTAATTAAATAGTGATTAAATATATATACACACACATATATAAGGACAAGTGGAGATCATGTTAGTTGATAATTAAAAAGAAATAAATGTATGTATAAAGATAAGTGGTGGTTATGCTAATCAATTAAATTTTTAATTAATGTTTAGAATATGGAAAAATATCATTTCTCTTAATCTTACCGTCATATTTGTAAAGAAAAAAAAGTAAAAAATTTGTAAAAATTAAAAAAGGAAAAAACGCCGATAAAAGTGAATAAAAAAAAGTTAAAAACGAGTATTTTATGAAATTTTCTTAAGAATACATTATCTTGGACTAGCAAAATATATTTTAAATTTAACCAAAAAATTATGTAATTTAATGAAAATAAATCTCAGGAGCAAATCCTATAAAAATTTTAAGCCAAACCTCACGGTCAAATATGAATTTTTCCTTCGAGATTTCGAATTAACCCCCTGTACGGCCTTAGTGTCAACTAAAACTTTCAAAAGATAATTGACAATATTCAAAACAAAAGACAAATAGATGAATTAATTTGAATTCAAATAATATTAATATTATGTACAAAATTTACAATTGGTAGTAAGACTAAAAGGGTATATGGTTGTGGTCCCAGTTCAGTTCCTGCGCAGTTCATGCACGCCATCAGAAATTCAGAATCAATTCATCCAACCCAACTTCCCCAATTTCATTCTTATCTTAGTTTTTCATTATACTGCTTTAGACTCTCGTTTTGTGCTATTAATCTCTGTCCTCAGTCATCCTTACCACCGGTCTCTGCTTTGTTTTATCAGTCCTCCAGTTGGGTACATTTCTCCTTACACTTTCTTTCTTCCTTTTCCTTTTGCTATTCAGTATGTAATGTATGCCTCTAACTTCAACTGTGCTTGTATATATATCCTCTCTAGAACTGTTTAGTCTGGAATATTTTCTTGCTTTTTGTTATAGCTGATCTTTCTGTTAATTCTTGTGCAATTATTTGATGATTGTACAGTTAGGGTTTCAATTATATATCTTATATATGTATTTGCATATATCTGTGACGCGTTGATGATCGCATTTTTTGGGCAGAAGTTCTGCTTGACCTCATGGTTTGTTAAATAAATCGTTTTTTTTTTTTTTTTATCAATCAATCAAACACATTTTATTGCAACGACAAAAAGAATTACAACAGCCCAGGGTATCAACCCTGCAGAACTAAACTAGCAGCTTAGCTGCTGAACACGATTAACTATAGTCCCCTATAAGAAACTGTACAATTGATCAAAATACTCAGACGAATTGGCCTTGCAATCTATCTTACATCAATATTGGCACCAGAAAAAAATGCTTCTATTCCGAGCCATCCATATCCAATAAACCGTGGCGGCTATAGCAGCTCTTCTAATAGTAGAAAGCTGACATTTGCCGACAGCATGTGTACTGAACCAACTCACAATTCTTCTCCATCTATAATCAACTCTTTGAATCCCACAAGCTGCACATACCTTGCGCCAAATACTATTAGTTATTGGGCAAGCAAAAAACAAATGGTTTACAATAAATTGTTTTAATAATTAAAATTGAACATTTACTGTTCATGCTCTTGCTTGTATCATAATTAATGCTTTTCCAGCCTTAAGTCTATTCAGAAATGAAAGGAAAATAAGAATGGGAAATGACAGCACATATGAGTACCATCCGACAAACTTGAGTACTTAGAACACAGTGGTGTTAATGAATTTTGGTTTTTGTATTTCAAAATTCAAACAGATGCTGAAGCGAAGGTTTTGGTACCAAAACTTTTAATTGTTGTAGATTGGTACCAAAATTTTCAAGAATATTGCAATCTAGTACCCGAAATAAATTTCTGATGTCGGAATGTCAAATTGGCAATGTCATATCATATGAATTTTCACGTCAGCTTTTTTGCCATTACAGAATACCTGCAAAAACAACGTTGCAGCAATTTGAAGTCTGATTTAGAGTGAATTACACCGACGGTACCCCAATTATGTAAATTGTAACAACTCAGTATCTCAAAAATTATTTGTAATATAAAATTATCTTAATTTTTATTTTATAACTAAAATAATATTTGAAATACTAAATTGTTACAATTTACATAATTGGGATACCATCGGTATAATTCACCATCTGATTTAAGGATTTTTTATCTTTAAATATTACTAAACAACATCGTTTTTGTAAGTATTCTTTATATCAAAATAGTTGACGTGCAAGTTAATGATATGACATTGCCAATTGATACTTCGGCGTTGGAAATTGATTACAAATACGAAATTGCAACGTTTTTGAAACTTTTGGTGCCATTCTGAAACAACTAAAAGTTTTTGTATCAATTTGTAATAAAGTGATAAGTTTTGGTGTCATTCATATGATTAATCCCTGAAATGAATTTGAATTGATTAAAGAACGTCATAGGTAAAAGAATTATTAATTATTTTAGTTTTGAGAAGAAGGAATCATATTGCATGTGTTCTCATAAAAAGAAAAAAATTATTTCTTTTCTTTTTGGAAGCTTTCTTATGGTTATATTCTGAATATTTCAATCCCTGTTTTGGTTGTGGCCCTTCTTACAACAGTGACTTAACACCCTTCACCACCTTTTTTAAAGATTTCCCATAAATAAATAACGTGACAGTATTCAAGCAAGCAGGGATCAGCAGTGCAGATATCTTTAAAAATTAATTAACAGAAAGTAGTGAGTGAAATGGCTGTGTGATACCTGATATCCATTTTAGCTTTTTGATGCTGGGAAGATTCAGTTTCTCTTAGATAATTGAATTTCCTTTCATTTGAATCCTTACCCAAGGTACGAAGAAAAGAAAAGGAAATCATAGTGATGAATAATAATTGTAGCACCAGAATGCTAGCTGCAATATAAAAATTAGGACTGAAATAAGTTTTTTTAATTTTGAAAGTGATAATGTGGAATTAAATTAGAACAATATATAAAATATCTCCTGTTGAGCAATAATTGAAATTTTAAAGTATGAATAGTAAGTTCATTTTGTGGAAAAGAATTTGTACATTCACTGTTGTCCATTTGAAAGCATATATGTTTGCATGATATTTGAAGAAAGTAAATGCAGTGTTCTAATGTCTTTCATTCAGCAAACATGTAACACTGTTGCAAACAACTAGAGGTTTAATGATCCAGTATCTTACGAGTTCTATATTATTTTATATCTGGCATTCAATATCTATGTTAATATATGTTCAAGTATTCAAGAATTTGTGCTTAATCCAGAATCTGTTATCCATTTTTATATTTTCATTCTGTCATAACTTGGTGCTATTCCATTATTTATCTGGGGAATCACAGAAGTTGTAGACCAAAGTAAATGAAATTGGCAAGTACCTAGGATTCAGTTTGTACATTTTAATGGGTTCTTTAACTTTAATGTAGGCTTAGTGAATTGGTCCGTAACCAATGTTTGCTTTCAGC
The DNA here is from genome assembly GCA_949630135.1 of Balakata baccata. Lineage (NCBI taxonomy): Eukaryota > Viridiplantae > Streptophyta > Magnoliopsida > Malpighiales > Euphorbiaceae > Balakata > Balakata baccata. The sequence goes on from CATIWF010076784.1 coordinate 9,855, forward strand.
TCTCTAAAATTGTTCTGTTATATATCAAGGTTCTCAGCCTTTTCTTTTTTCCTGTCTCTCTTCCCTTATTCTCTATGATGAAATCCTTTTTTTTTTACATATAGCAGCTTTCTTTTGCAGATTGCAAGCATGGCTCAGAAAATAACCGCAGAGAACATTTTGAATAACCTTGTAGAAACCATTGCTGATAGTATTCCAAAGAAGAAATCAGTGTCTTTTTTTGAGGAAGAAACGAGCTCTGTAACTTCTCATTTCAATAGGCTGTTTGGACGCCAGAAACCAGTTCACCATCTTCTGGGTGGTGGAAAATGTATTATTATCTTTCTCAGTAATCCCCATACTTTAAATGATTACTGTTGTTTTATTAGTCTATCTACCAAAATTATGCAGCTGCTGATGTTCTCTTATGGAGGAATAAGAAGATCTCAGCTAGTGTGCTAACTGTTGCAACAGCCATCTGGATACTATTTGAATGGCTTAATTATCATTTTCTGACTCTCATATGCCTTGCATTAGTTCTTGGTATGCTTGCTCAATTTGTTTGGATAAATGCTTCAGGATTATTTAACAGGTAAGCAAAATTAGTTGGCTTCTTTAAGCTGTTTGTTGTGTTTGGACAGGTAATATTTTACAGTTTTGATGAATTTCGGTTTCTTGATGACAAATTTAATGATGACAGCAGGTCCCCATCTGAGGTTCCTCGCCTTAAGGTACCTGATGATATATTTGTCAGTATTGGCAGAACAGTTGGAGCTGAGGTTAACCATGCTTTGCAGTTTCTTCAGGATGTATCAAGTGGAGGAAATTTGAAACAATTTCTTTTGGTATGTTTGAACTTTTTTTCCCTTAATATAATATTCCTTTGCTGCATACTGGAAATATATAAGCTGTTCTTAATCATGCTTTAAAAAAAAGAAAAAAAAATTTGCTAGCATGTTTGTGAAACATGACACATGGATGGATTCTGCCTATTTTTAAGAACCGATTGTTGAATGGACTAGTGCATCACATATCAATCATTATGAGAGATTTTCTAATGAGTGAAAAGTCTAGAAACAGATTAACCAGGGACCTACATCTGCCTTTTTATATATTTAAGTAGAAATTTTTGAAGCTATACAGTTCTTAATATGTTATAAATGGAGTGAATGCATAGAATATAAATAATCCTTATTTTTCAATTAATAGGCAGCAGAACAATATCCTTGAAACATTTAAAATAAATATTCTCTAGAGATCTATTACAGGCATAAGGTTATGTCCATTAGGAAATATAGCTGAATATGGAGCTATTGAAATTTAAATTGTTGTCTCAACTGCAAATTTAATTTAGCAGTGGGTCCATGCAGTTGAAATTTGTTTCCCTTAAGATTAGTATCTAGGTAACTACCACAAATATATTAGAATTTAGTTTTAAAGTGGCAAATATTTAAATATTGATTGCACATAAAAGATAAGAAAAGATTTATGTGCTTTAGTTTGTTCTGATGAAGCATGGATTGTGTAAATTGAAAAGTTTTACAAACTCTGTTAGTTTGGTTAACTAATTTTTTCATGGTCTTTTCTTTATTTGCTTGCCCCCACATTCCACCACCGTCAGCAATGCCTAAACCCAATCACTACCACCTCCTCTAATACTAAGATTAAAGGAATGCAGAAATTGAAATAATGAATTGTTGGTCCTATTAATTGGATTGCAGCAAAAAATTTGGGTTGCTTGTACAATTGAAAGGTGAAAAGAATATGTATTTTTGGAATCACTTGTTCATATGTATGTGATGTAAACATTTTTTATTTTCTATTTCAAATGAGATACAATGAACCTTTTCTAGAATGGAATTTCAAAATAAGAGGACCACAACACATTGACAGAGGAAAATTGGAGGGGAAAGGCGAAAATGAAGCATAATGCTTTCCTTATTTAGTTTGGTTATTAGTTTTCATAGAATGTGAAGAAAGTAGGGCGTTTCTTTTTATTTGTTTTCTATAAGGTGAAGTTTATTACATCTCAAATCCCCACTTTGGGCTGTAATTAGTTTCACTTTTGTGGAGAGAATGATATTTGGATAATTCTATCATTGTTATCATTATCATAAATTAACACTTGTTACTAAAATTAAATGACAAAGATTTATCTGTACCATTGGTGTGCCTTAAGATTAAGGCTCATGAGTTTGCAGTTTCAGCTATGGAACTAGTGAAAGCTAATCTCTATTTGTGATGTTTGTCCCTTTAAGTCAAGTGTGAAGCATGGGAAAGCACACCTGATGTTTTCTTTATATTTTTGTTATTATTTATATTATTTTTTGAAATTTAAATCAGCAGGTAATTTGTGTCTTTGATGCAAATAAGAAAAGGAGTTTACCATTCCAACGACCACATCATCTCAAATCAAAAGAATACATATGTAGAAAAAAAGATGAATTAGTGTTTCAAGATGATTATTTGACATGGAGATCCAGTTGCTAGGGAAGTTGATGAGTAGGCTTGTCAAAGTAGATTACTTAAAACTACAAAGTTAAAAATGCCATGCCCACATCCATTCGAAGTGCTTGGCCTTAGTTTGTTTCTTTCCATAATCTCTCTCTCTCTCTAATTAACTCTTGCTTTAAACACCTTAGCTCTTACTGGACACCTCTTTTTCGAACTACACCAGTGACCATCGTGTTCTTTGAAATTATTTTAGTTTTTATTTATATTTTAAGCTTAGCTTCCATTTAGACTAGAAAATCATAATTTATTTATAGGTTTAAGTACTAATATGTGTATATATAGCAAGGTATATATTATATGGAGGATTCAAGTCATTTTCCTGAATTTTTTATTAGTTAACAATAGCTACTGGCTATGGTGTTTAATACAGTACGATACCATACTTCTGCAACTGGCACTGTTATTTAGAACCTTGCATAGGATTAAAATGTTGTGATACTGCATTAACTATTATTCGTGCAAACTTATATTGGAATAGAACAAAGATGATCATGTTATGTTTCTCAGTCCTTCCAGCTTTTGCTTCATTGCATTCCATTACATTGAACCAATAACAACCTAAATTCTTAACAGAAAGTAAATAAGATTATTGGCTAAATTGGCAAAACTTCTGCATGTTTCCTTTTTCCCATAAAAATGCGGAAAAAATAAAAAAAAATTATTTTTCAACTAAAATAGGCATGTATTTTGATTGGTACAAATGGTAGAGAATTATTCACTCTCAGCCCAGTTGGCAAGTCCATCTTTGACTTTAATTTGAGTTTATTGTATAAAGTTTATCTTCCTTACTAGACTCCATATCATGAGTAATTGATACCCACAAGGAATTCTCTCAGGTTGTTGCAAGCTTGTGGGCTGCTGCTATCATTGGGAGCTGGTTCAATTTCCTAACTGTTCTGTATATTGGTGAGTATGTGAAGAATTGTTCTGATCGAGTTTTGCAGAGTTCATATAGGGCATCTTGCTTTTGCATATTATTAATGATTCTTACGAGTTCATTAGAAAATTGTATAATGCATTTCCAACTTACCAATAGACCTTTTCCTCAGTTCCCCAAAGAAAAAGGATTTTTCATGCTTTTATTGATAGTATTCCATATTTCCTTTTGTCATTCATTATTAATTTTTTTTTATTTGAAATTTAATCTGAAATTTATATAATGGAAAGAATCTAAAACCACAAGTACTAACTGCACTGCAAATAATGGATTTTTTGGTAACATCTTAGATTTTTAACAAAATCAATGTAGGAAGAAAACCAAAAATGTCTAACGAAGAAAGAAAGCTACTGATGAATCATAGATAAACGATAAAATCAAAGAATAAAAGGGAGGCTGACGTAGAGTTTTTCAATGATATGACTATGTTGGTGTCATAAGCAGCTTTACTTTGAGACATTCTGATTGTGGAAGCTCTTGTTTAAGGTTTTGTGGCCGCTCACACTCTGCCGGTGCTGTATGAGAGATATGAAGATCAAGTAGATGACTTTGTGTATAAGATAATTGAACAGCTTCAAGGTCATTACCGTAAGCTGGATAGTGGTCTCCTTGGTAAGATCCCCAGGGGAAAGTTCAAAGGGAAGAAGCATGAATAGAGACATTTAGCTACATATATACTTTAATGATTTGTAGGTAATTTGTTATATGATATTAAAAATGAAATACATAATTCTTGAACTATAGCTTAGATAATGTCGGGTTGTTCAGTGTGCGTATACATACATGATAGTCTCAGGCCAGATGGATTACAGAGGTGCCAACAGCTTCAGGCTTCAGGTGAGGTATTATTTGCTTCAAACTCTAGCTGTGCCACAGTGATTGAGTGAAAAATCATCAATAGATCTGCCTGGATAGCAGTGCTGTAATTCTGCTGGTATTCTCAAAATAATCGGAATGGAGAATCATTTTAATGCATCAATTTCAATTCAAAAGAAAAGAATCAGTGCATCAATTGTTTTCGCCTTTAGTTGCTTCTTGTTGAGTACAGGTAGCAATTGGGTCAGGTCAATTTCAGTTGCGATGTTTTTCTTATTATTTTGTGTTTTGACTTGTTAGCAAGTTTTGATGATGATGATGACGACGATGATGATGATGATTATTATTATTTTTATTTTTTTTGAAAGAGGCTCTTTGAACGATTGAGCTATAGCAATGCCTTGTAAGCTGCAAAATTCTCGCTACGCCTAATACCAAAAGGAAACTTGAAGATGAGATTTATCTATTAAGGCCTCCTTTGATATTGTAATTTAGAAAAAATATTTTTTGAAAAAAATTTGAGGAAATTACATAGAATACCACTGTTTCAAAATTTTTTTCAATTTTACTGATGTTTTTTTCATATTTTTGTTCCAATTTTATGTATATTCATTTTTACTGATCTTTTTTTTTTTAAATATTATATTCACTATGTATTTAGCATGTATTTTTCATTTATTTGAGACAAAAAATAGTTATTTTTCACATTTTAAATATGGATTAAGAATTTATTTAACTGTATATTCATCAATTATTTTCAGCTTTAAAATTATAAATTTGTATACAATAATTGTATACAATTTCAAGTGAATCATCATCACTTTTTTGAATTTTTTTAAAATAAGTTTGGAAAATGTCGGATGAAAAGATTTTTGCATCCGATTGTCAAGGCACATTTGTCAATTGCTCACTATAACCTCTCATTCTTTGGTTTTTTTGAGGAATCAATTCCACTACCACATCCTCCTCTTTCACATTCAGAAAATTGTCATAATTTTTTATATCACAAAAAATGTTAGACACCATAAAAGTCATTTCTTCTGCTGGCAGCTTGCCACTTTTTGAGAGTATTAATTGAAAATAATTGAAGAGAAATAGAGTATTAATAAAAACTTGAGAATTAAATAGAAAAAATAATTTAGAGTGTAATTAGAGAAAATTAAAGAAAAATAAAAAAATTATGTAATTAGTGAATAATTAAGAAATTATGTAGAGAGAGTTGAGAATTTGAAATTGAATTATTGAGAGAATTTGAGAGAGATGGTAAGAAGTGTAATGAAATTGAAATAAAATAAGATATTTATGGAGAAATTTTGATATAATTAAAAAGATAAAAATACCTTTAAAAACTAGTTATTTTTCTATTGCACGAGAAATTTTTATCTTTTCACTTATTTTAAAAAAAAATTATATATTATATTGATTTTAAATATTAAAAATTAAAGAAAAAAATCTAACCGTTTGAAAGAAAAGAAAAGGAGAAAAGAAAGAGATGAGGCTGTTAATCTAGGGGGCAAAGGGGAGGGCAGCAGACAGTCAGTGACCGTTCTGCTCCCTTGGAATATGGGAAGAGGGGAAATTTTAAATTTTGAAAAAATATATATATTTTTTATTTTTTTCCGGTTCAAAATCTGAATTGCTATTTTGCGGTTCTGTAGGAAATGAACCAGACCGGACCATTCCTCTCAGGCCACGGTGAGCTGGACTAGGGACCGACCTTGACCGATCCAGTTCAATGGACCGACCGGCCCGTAGCCACCCTTAAATTATTAAAATAAATAAATTCATCAAATAAAAATTATATTACAATTTATTTATGCATAAATCATAAAAATATTTATTTAAATTAAATAAGTTATATCCTTATTAATAAGTCTATATTGCTAAAACAATAGCTAAATATAATTTTCAAATATTGAATTTCAAATATTAATAGCATATCAAAATACTAAGTATCAATTACCAACTATAGCGTAGCTAAATGAAATGTGCCCAAATATTATCTTGAGAAAATATAATGTGATTAAAGGAGAAATAAAATATAGTAAATCCGCAAAGACATTAATATTGAGACATAAAATCTAAAATTTCATTGAGATAATGTTAAAATTATAGAAAGATAGATAAATAGAATTCTGGTATAAAGAAGGTTTTTCTCTCCTCCAACCTAGCTTCATTAATTGCCAAATTTATAAAAGAAAAAATTGGAGAAATCCTAGGGTATGTTTACTTTTAGAGAACTATTTTTTATTTATTTATCAGTTTTCAAAGAAAATAATTTTTTTTTTCATTTTCATAAAAGATTTATAAAATATGGTTACTTGTTAGAAATTAAAAATTATTTTTTATTTTCAAAAAATAGAAATTATTTTTACTTATTCTCATATAAAACTTATTTTTTCTTTTTTAAAAACTGAAAATGTATTTACTTGTCATTATATAAAAATTGTTTTATTCAATTTAAAGTAATAAATTAATTTTTTGATATTAGAATTATAGTTTATTGTGCTTACTTATATATTACTAATCACTGGCCTCAATCTTTAAAAAAAATATTACTAATTATTATTTTTTAAGCATATAGTGTTTATCAATATCAACAAATAAATGTTATTTGATTTATATATGACTTGATTTATTGTCTATTATTAAAACAATTCTCATGAAAAAAAAAAAGGCTAAAAATTACTTATCCATTAACATAGCAATAATAACCCCATATTATTTTTAACATTAATTTGCAAACATAATTCTAATATACAATTAACAGAGAATGTAGTCCAATTATATAAAATAAACCATAAAATATTATAATTTCTAGTATGATACTTATAATCATTTTAGAGTTATGTTGGTTTGCAATGTTTTTTCGAATAATACTCATTTGGTGTTGGTGGAATAGATTTACTCGGATGTCATTACAAACTATATTAACACCAATTTTTTCATTTATGGTTAATCTTTTTCTTCCATATAATGTAATACTTTATTATCAAATAAATATAATTTAATAATTGATCTACTTTATCTTTCATTAATGATAATTTCGTATGAACTTTAAAATTAGAAATCTAGCTTTTAATACAACAAATGTTCTTTCTATCGTATTGTACCATTGATGAGTGCTTATAATTAAATAACTCATACTTTCTCAAATTTATTTTTATCCACGAAAATCATTTAAATGACCTTTTCACCATGATTAGATACTAAAAATTTTGGAATATTTGGATTTCCAACATCTACAATATAATAATAACCTACAGTATAAAAGATTATCGTAATTATAAATACTTGTCAACTTTTAAGTATCTAGGTGAAAAAAAAACATTTACCATATAAAGGAAATGAAAAATCATTTCCCTGTCTTGTTAATGTATCAAGAAATATGTGAGAGTCATCTACTGCTCTTGTCCAACTAGTATTCACATGTAAAATATATCATAGAAATAAAATGTCATAATATTTAATGTAATAAATATTGCCTTTCTACTATAAAAAGTTTTTTATTTTAATACGGGAAACCAAGCTGCTACTTAGTCCTATTTATTGCACATATACATTTTCTATAAATATATATATATAATAAAAATTGATGTCATCTAAAATGTTTAAATAAATATAAATATGAATATAATCACAGTTAAATAATATAGCCTAGGACATAGTGTCCTAATGGCAAAGGAGTTTTAACTCCTATTTCAACATTGAGACTTATAAAAAAAAAAGGTTAATATACCTTAAAATATCGATCCATTTTGGGTTAATATAAATTTCGAGTTGTACTCAACCTCTAGTCTTATATTTTATTAAATGCGTACCAAAAGTTGCTAATATCCTAATCATCATTTTTGTCTATTTATCATTTATGCACCATATGAGTTATACGAGTTAAATGTTGAAACCTCTTAGTTTCAAGTCTTTGACGAGTAGCGTGACATAATATTAATAACCCCATAGCAAATCTTTTCTTCACTAACAATTTTTTTATTCCTTAATAATCCCATAAATTTGAATATATTGCATAAATTGATAAGTACATGTGATGCTGTGTGAAAACTCTCATAATATCTAGTTGGATTTCTTTATAGTACTTCAATAATGTACTCTTTACATCTAAGTATGAATATTGTACACGAGATTTTTTCTATAAAATCTCGTTCATATTTTATGAAATATCTATACATCATTAAATCAATTATACAATCATCGTTATAGGAGAATGTATATATTAAGCCCAATAGTTTTTTTACTTTTCAACTCTATAACATAAACAGTGCAACATTGATAGTAAAAGCCTACTGAGTCCATTGAATTGAGAATCCAGCTCAATGTGCAAAAATGGAGAAAACAATTTAATCACATAATGAAAGCATATAAGTATGTTGGTGTGCCACAAATTCCATTTCCTATTCCATTTCAATCTAAAAATTTCTCTTTTTTGGCTTGTATATATAAAAGAAGGAGAGAGAAAATATTTATAATATGATGACATATTATCAAATTGTATACCTACTTTTTTTTACACATGATTTTTTAATAAGATGAAATATAATGAATTAGATAATCTGACGTGTAACAATACAATACCTACATTATTATTTGTAATAAAAAATTTTTAAAGTTTAATTTTTTAATACAAAACTCTATGTTACTTAACTTTGTTAAATCAATTAGCAGAATAATGTGTGAACTTTCCATATCAATAAAAAATTTATATCTAAATTCTACTTGTGTAAAATGGATCCCACTATTTTCCTTTTTTATTTCTCTTCATAACTTATATAAATATAATGTGAATTTAATTAAATTTTTTTTATCACATTTTGCACAATGCGCAAGTGTCATATTAGTTAAATTTAATTATTTGTATAAATTTTTATAATTATTTAATTTTCATAACAAATATTAATTTAATTAAGCAATAAATATATGATATAGACATTGTTTTGGTAAATATAATCTAGACTATAATATAGATTATAATATATTTTGACCATAATTTTAAACTATTTTGACCAATAATCATTGTTTCGTAAAATAGATTATTTTATAAAAAGTTATATTATAATTTTCCAAAAAATAAACTACTTTTACTAGTATCCAAAAATGATATAGTAGATTATTATATTTTTTTCTATTATACTCTCATTTTTTCTATTTTATAACTTTGTTTTTATTTCTCACCTAAAAAATCTAGATTTTAAATATTTTCTTATTTTGTTCTCTTATTTAGTTTGCTATCCAATTTTCATGAATTTATTATCTTTTTGAGTATTTAAACTTATCAATTAAATTGTTTTTTAGTTATATATCGCAATATAAGTGACCACAATTTCACTATTTTTAAAATACATAATAATAATAATAATAATAATAATAATAAAATGATATAATAATATATTATTATTATTATATCTTTTTTATTTTATAATTTTTAGCTACTTTTACCGGATACTTATAATTCAATTACCTAAATTTTTAGCTACAAAATTTTCTTTTAGTATATTATCAGTTACTACTATATGTCATAATCCAATTTTAAAAAATTGTAAATTTTTTATTTTTAATTTTTTTTTAAAGTATAGATTCTATTATTTATTAAAAGAAAAATGCTATAGACATTCTATTTTTTTAATATTTTCCTATACTCATTTTATAATTGATTAATTAAAAGAGAGACTAAAAATAGAAAAAAAAAATTATTTTTAAAATTCTTTCTCTTCAATAACCAATTATAAAAAAAATGTTGGAAATTGTTAAAAAAAGAGATTATCCATAACATTAATCTTATTAAAATTTTATTACATATATACTAAAGCGGTTAAGGTATGCGTTGTTAATAGCAACGTCACACTCACTTTTTTTTTTTAATTTTTTCTTTTAATTCTATACTTTTTTTTCTTACAATTTAATTTTTTTTTATTTCTTTCTCTCTTATATTTTTTATTCTTTACAATATAGCCCTTTTTTATTTTTTTTATTTCTACACTTTTTACTTTTAATAATTCGGTCATCTTTTTTATTTTGTTGATTTTCATATTTTTCAATTTAGTTTATTTTTTGTTTTAACTTTCATAGTTTCCACTTTTTATAATTTTATCCTTTTTTATTTTTTCTTCACTCTCATATTTTTCATTATTTTCAATTTAGCCATAAATTTTTTATTTTTCTTTTAATTTTAATACTTTCCACTTTTTACAATTTAGTGCTCTTTTTATTTTTATTTTTTTACATACTTTTCATTCTTTGGAATTTAGTACTTTTTTAATTTTTTCTTTTAACTCTCATATTAAAATGCCGTTCATAGCACACTAATTTTTATTTTATTTTTAACTCATATACTTTTTTCTTACAATTTAGTACTTTTTTTATTTTTTCTTTCTCTCACTCTTTTCATTTTTTACAATTTAGTCTTTTTTTTCTTTTAACTTCCATACTTTTTCCCTTTTTATAATTTGGTCATCTTTTCCATTTTTTTCTTTGACTCTCGTACTTTTCAATCTTAATCCTTTTTATTTTTTTTTTGTTTTAGCTTCCATAGTTTTCACTTTTTACAATTTAGTTCTTTTTTATTTTTTCTTTATCTCCCATATTTTTCACTATTTGCAATTTAGTCCATAAATTTTTTTTATTTTTCTTTCAACTCTAATACTTTCCACTTTTTATAAATTTAGTCCTTTTTTTCTTTCTCACATATTTTTCACTCTTTGCAATTGAGTCATTTCTTAAATTTTCTTTTAACTCCCATACTTTTTTCTTTTTACAATTTGGTCATCTTTTTATTTTTTTTCTTTGGCTCATATTTTTCACTCTCTGCAATTTAGTCATTTTTTTAAATTTTTTTTAACTATCATACTTTCCGTTTTTGGCAAATAATAAATCTTGAACTTGGCTCATTTTCACAATTATATCTAATTTAACAAAATTTTTGTGTAAATTATATAAACTTCCACTTTTATTGATAAATCTAGCCTGAGTATTTCGAATTGGACATTTAAACCTAGTTAGCGTTGATGTGGACTGATATGTGATATTTTTTCTTATGATTTTATTCCATGTCTCAGTCCATATTAGTGTCACGTTAGCACCAGCTAGGATCGGAGCTAGGATCGGAGTGCGATTCTAACTTATTGATATTGAATTTGTTATTAAAGTGAAAATTTATATAATTTACAATTTTTATAGAATTGGATGTAATTATAAAAATGAACAAAGTTTAGGAATTTTTTTTTTTATGTTATTTGGCCTTCCATTTTTATAATTTATCTTCTTTTTTTTTATGTGAGGAAATTTATCTTCCATTTTAATATAACTCTTGCAGTTATTGTTCATGTAACAACAGTAACTTTCATTTTCTTTTATTTTTTCTTTTTAACTTTTATATTTTTTTTTATAATTTAGTCCTTTTTATTTTTTCTTTTAATTCTCATACTTTTATCTTTTTACAATTTGGTCCTTTTTTATTTGACTCTCATACTTTTCAACATTTATAATTCAGTCCACTTTATTGTTTTTTCTTTTAACTCCCATTGTTTTCATATTTTATAATTTTATTTTATTTTTCTTTGACTTCAATATTTTTCATTCTTTATAATTTAGTCCATAATCTTTTTATGTTATCTTTTAACTCTTATATTTTCTATTTTTTTTTTACAATTTAGTCTTTTATTTTTTAATTTTTTAATTTTTCACTTTCTACAGTTCCTTTTTTGTTGTGCGTAAAAACCTTTCGTAGGTTTTACTGCTCATAATAACTAAAGCGATTATTAGGCAAAAATCATCACACGGATCGAACCTTTTAACCTTTGACTCTTACTTTTTCCGATTAGATTGGTTAACCAGGCTTGTCTGACAAAGAAACACTAAAAAAAAAAAAAATTACCTGCAACTGCTAGTCCATGATGCAAACCTAACAGCCTATCAAAAATTGTTATTATTAGTTGCTTGGAAGTGATCGTAAACATCCCAAAAACCCACTTCTACAAAGCATTTCAGATTCCAAATTCTCGCGGGGATCGGTTGTATCATGGCCTCTAATGGTTCTTCTGCGGTTAGTCTCTGTCTCTGTCTCTTTCTTTCTCCTTTGCCTATAAATATTTTGATTTTCAATTATTGTAATTGATGAGAAATGGCTTCAACAGATAGCTGTTGACGCAGAGAACAGTTTGGAAAGGATTAAGCGGCAGTTGGCTTCTGGTTCAGGTCGGAATTTATTGCAGGGTCCACTTCTCAAGCGATCTGAAACAGTACGATTTTTTTTCCCTTTTTCATTTCTTCTTCTCTTTGTAGCTGAGAGTTTATTTCCACCTTTATTTTATTTTCTGCTTTCGCACTGTTTAGTTTCGTTTATGTTCTCTCTCCTCTCTGAATTCATTTGTGGAATCAGCATTTCAATTTATTGAAATTGATGTTTGATATGCTTAATTGAGAATTTTTATAGGATGCAATGAAATGAATATGGGAATCGGAAAAGAGAGAAAAAAAAAAAGAAACCCTAGGTTGAGCTGAATTGAAAGTACAATCATATATCTAATTTCATATGATTTATAAGTAGTAACTTCTGAGTTATTTCATGAATAATTCATCTGGGAGCAGTATTCTTCTCTGGGTTCTATATGAAAATATAGAAGTGCTGACAATTTACTTTTATTTTACATCAATAGCTTAGAAAATGGAACGAGCGATGGGTGATCTTGGATCCAACTACTGGGAAAATGGAATACAAGTGGGTATATGTTGCCATATTTTTCTTTCTCCTGGCTTCAATCTATTTCTTTAGAGTATATTGATTGCAGACCTTACTTTTCGTATGCCTGCCTGATTTAGGACTAGGAGAAATGAGCCGGCTGTGAAGGGGACTATCATCTTTGATGCAAATAGCACAATAACAGTTTCTCCTGTGAACTTCCAGTAAGATTGCTGCGTTGTTGACAAGGAAGATACATTCTTAATATTTTTGTTATACTGTTTATACCTAATTTGAAAGACTAGTGATATTGTTCTCTCTCTCTATGTGCTTCAGTGGGCTTCCAAAGTATGATGGCTGCTGTTTCTGTATCCATATCAATCTATCTATTTTCCTTTAACAATATAGATAACCTGATTTTGCCCCTTTTTTGAATTCAAAGCTTTCACTCTGTAGTTAAACTTGAATACTATGGTTGCATGCTTAACTTTAAACTAGATATTGGCACTCCACAAAAGAAAGACTACTTCCTCTGTGCAGAGACTCCTGGTGCTGCTAGAGCATGGGTAGCAACTTTACAGTAAGTTTTTCTGTTGCAAATTGCAATTTGTCCTGTCCATTGAGCTGAAGGATATTGTTCTGCTATTACTTTTCTGCGATCCAAGATAGTATTTTTGGTCTGTGCATTTGTTGCTTGGTCTTTGAAGTTTGAATATTAGAAAGTGTTACTTTGAAATGTTAGAATTTTGTTGTAAAAAAATTCTGGTTTTATCATTTATTGAGATTAATAATAGGATCATCACATTGTATGTGTTACATAATATAAATATCCTAATTAGATAATCCCCTAATTAGTGGTAGCATATATCCTAATTAGTGGTTGTAAATATCCTAATTAGTATAGTTGCCTTATTAGCATTCCATCTTTGTATATAAATATGTAAAACTTGTAGCAATAAAAATATGAAATACATTGCCGTATCTCTGTTATTACAGTATGAAATTGGGTTTTGGCATGGGTTAGCCTGGGCTGGTGACATTTAAGAGTACTTCCTCAATAATATGTGGGTAGTGGAGGGGGACATTGTAGGATATAATTGGAGAGATTTAGTGCATTTAGTTTCGAAGAAATACCACTACTTTAAAACATGAATTCTTGTGCAGGCAATAATTGTGGGACGATTGTTTTCCTTCTTGTGCTGTATTGTTCTACTTTTTTGACTTTCTAGGGCATGATGTCAGCTGGCATTTGGTGTGATTGGAGAGCTTCAATGTATTATATTGCCTTCTTGTTTCTTCTTAATTATTATCATTATTTTTTAAATTTCCCGTTGGCTTCGTTTAAGGCACTTTCACACACATTTAGATACATACATGTGCGTAAATTTGCATATATGTAGATGTATGTACATTTCTGCGTTATATGTATATCATCTCTTATTATTGGAATCTATATTTAGATCTATGGATAGTAGTAGGCAAGGATGATTACATACCTAATAATTAAATCCCTACAAGCCAGAATAAATGCAATTAAGTAGAATAAAAAAGATTTCTCAATATTTATACAAGGAGATGTAAAGGGAAAGATCTTATAGTATTTGAATCAAATACAAGAATATTTCAAAATATACACTCCTCGCAAGCTGGTGAGTGGATACCTACATTTCCTAATTTGCTTGTGATTTCTTGATATCTGATAGTAGGTAATCTAGTTAGAATGTCAGGCGATTGATTATTTGAAAAATACATAAGGCATACTAATCTTTCCATTCTTCGGCTTCTTCTTTATGAAATGTCTGTCAATTCAATGTGTATTTCAATCATCTTGAATAGGATTATGTGCAATGTTGATGCTGATTTGTTATTACAATAAAGCTTCAATGGACCAATTCTTTTAATTTTAGATCACTTGAAATCATTCTTAACCACAATAGCTCACATGTTCTGTGGGCCATCGCCTTAATTTCAGCCTTAGCACTTGACCTTGCAAGTTGCAACTACATTTTGTTTCTTGCATCTGCAAGTCACTAGGTTACCACTAATGAATGTGAACTAACTAGCCATGGATCTTCTGTATACTAGTGAACCTGCAAAATTTGCATCAACATATGCTTCCACTGTTAGCTCACCTTCTTTATTTAATAGAATTCCGCTTCTTGGGATCCCTTTTAAATAGTGTAGAATCATCTTTACAGCTTGTAGATGTTCCACCTTTGGATTTTGCATAAATTGACTAGTCACACTCATGGCATAATCAATATGTACTGTATGATATATAGATAGTCTCCTAAAAAGTCTTTGATATCCCCCTTTGTTAATAATTCTGCACCATTCTTTCCTTCATTTATGATTTTGTTCAATGGGTCTTCCACTTCTTTTGCATCATTTCTCCAATAAATTTTTCCACATTGAGAAACATCACTCCTTAATGAAGCTTTGATTATTTTCATATGCAAATAGTAAGAATTTAGAAACGATAATGTAAGATTGACAATTTGACATCCGATCTACTCTTTGCTGGTGTAATATATTTCAGTTGGTATGATTAGTTTTGGTGTCTAACTTATTTTAGTTTTGTGGATCTTGTTCTTTGTGAAAAAAGTTTGTTAACTTGTTGCTACAATCATATGAATTCTGTTGTTCTTTCCTTGTATTGCTTTATTATTTCTATTGATGTTCTAATTATACTAGATATGTCCTTTATCCCATTTGTTCTTTTGACATTTGACAACCAGTGCAACTCAGCTAGTTCTGAAGGCTCATAAAGAGGCTGTAAATTCCTTAAGTGGGACTGGTTCTGCAAAACTGGGGACAGTTGCCACTGTGGTTGCTGCTGCCAATTCAACAGCCCTTGAATGCTCTAAAGAAATTGAAGCTGCAATGCAGATTTCTTTGAGAAATGCTTTGGGAATGGTGAATAATAGGATAACTGACGGTCCAATGGATGATCTGGCGATAATGAAGGTATAGTTTCTGCAATGACTTATTCTTTTCTATATCCCTAGTTCAATATACATGTCCAATTGGTCATTGATACGCTTTTAGTAAAGCACATCCAATATGTTTATCAAAGTTTGAGTTAATATTGCATCATATTTTGATTAGAAAGAAAATTTGATGTAATAATCATTTGCCTTTTTGTTGTTTATTTTATCTTTTGCTGAATTATTCTACAGTTTGTTACATAATGCAATTCTGACAAGTACTTATTTTCTCATCTAAAATTTTTAACTTAAAATCTTTGAACTTCATAGGTGGTAAAAGTTTAATTGGTGCAATGGTGGAATGGAATGTCATATTTCTAATTGAATCTTTCAAATATCTATTTGTCTTCTTTGCTTCTGTCACATTCCTAGCAGCAAGATTGATGGAAATAAATTCCTGTTCAGATCAATTTGAATGCCATACTTAAACCCACCAGTATACCTTGGGAGCTTCTCTTAAAAATTACACCGGGCAATATGTTTACGTAAAAGCACACAGTTTTGTGTACAACCCTTTCATAATGAATGGGAATAAATCTTTCCCTCATTACATATCTCAAAAGATGCCTAATTACTAACTAGCAACTATTGACAAACATGGCTTTTCCAAGCAAGACTATGCTACATGTACAGCCCTTCAAGCATGTAAGAGCTATACTCACTTTCTCTTTCTTAACGTTGCGATACTCATAATCAAATTCTGTCTAATCAATCCAGTCATGCAAATTTTCTGGATCACCCTCCCCTTTAAATTCAGGCAAAGTAGTTATGATCCCATAACTAGGCTTAAAAGCGTTAAAGTTTAGCTTCTACATTAGCAGCACTTGGACATGAACCGTGGTGCTGCAATAAGAATAATTTGGGTTATGACAGAATTAGAAGCACCATCCACAATACTCGTCTGTTTGGTAGAAATGCCTAGGTGAATTGATAATCAGTGCAAGAGGTTCCTTTCCGAAATGTGTTAACCTAAACCTGTTAATCCATTGTTTAAAGTTTCTGATAAACCGTCTTTTGCCAATTAAGTTTATTGAACAACTTTTTGGAGTATCAAAAAATTATTGTTAGTCACCACCATTCTAAAATGGAACTTTTATTTCTTCTGGCTAGACACTTTTTTAAAAAAATTTTATTTTTCATTTTTAGCAGCAGTAAACTTGCCTTTAAAAAAAAAAAAAAAATTCTCTACAGCATCAGAAAATTTCTTATTTTGGAGAAATTCTTTTTTTTCCCCTCTTCTTATCGTCATCAGAATTCTTTTTTCTTAGCAACAACAATGTTTCTTTTTGGCTTCAGCAATTCTTTTTTCAAAAACCTAAATTTTTGAGAGCAACAAATATAGTTGCCTCAGTCGCAAAGCGCACCAAGCTCCAGCTTTAGCAGCTTGAAAACCCAAAGATGGGCGCTGTCATAAAGGCGTGCGCTTTGGGCCTTAGGCGAGGTGCGCCTTGGTGATATTAATTAAATATTTGTATTTTTTTCTTGTTTTTAGTGTGGGTAAATCTGAACCATTGATTATAAATTGAAAAAAACTCTTAGTAGATCTTACCACACCTAAATATTTCCAAAACAAACAATAATTAAAAAAAAAATAATTAGGACAAAGAAAACATCCTTATCTAGCTTTCACAAAGACAATTTCAATAGCACAATTTAGGTGCAAGACTAATTGTGCTTTGCTATGATAATTCATAATTGATAAGTGTTAGAACTTGTTAAATACAATATTAGTAAGTTTAGGATCCTTGTGTGTTTAGGACTTAAAGTCTTTAGTAAGCCTAAGAATCTTATATTTATGATTTCAAACCTGAATTAAGTTTTTTTTTTCTCTGTGTATGTGTTTTTATTTTGTTGTTATGACTTAAATGTTTTAAGTTTTAGTAGTTATTTTATATCACATTGCTAGTAGTCTAATAATAAAATTTATAATTTTTTCAATTATTTTTTATTTTTGCTCCTCATGTCACTCAGGCGCGCGCCTGCGCCTTGCACTTAGATTTTAGAACCGCTTAGCGCCTTAACGTGCCATGCGCCTTTAATAACTATGGCAACAAAAGGTGCTCCAATGCCTAGAAGTTGGCTCTCATATGAAATGATGTAGAACCCTAGGTTCTCTCTTGCAAAATACTTTTGTTCAGCCCAAAACCAAATATGTCTTGGGGACTATGTTGCTTGGACATGAGTACGGGTATTCGACACGAGTACATACGTAGAGGTCTGACTCCTTATTTTTTAAAGTTTAAGGTACGTTGGTACGACTAAAAAGTACCCAAAATTAAGGTATATGTACGAGGATACGTCTATATATAAAAATATAAATATTTTAAAAAGACTATAGGGTCTTGTTATTGGTTGAGAATCTAAAAACATTCGAGGGTTCTAAATTTGATGCAAACTCTTCTTGATCTCCTTGAATTTTGTCAATTCTTTCTTATGTAATTTCATTTTCAAGTAAATCTTCTTGAACAAAAGCTTTGCTCCTATTTATATGGAACGACTATGTGATAAAATTCAGTAGCAAGTTGTAAGTATAATGTTAGGAGAGTTCAGGAGTATCCACTTTTAGAGTGGAGGATCTAGTACATAATTCATACCCATACTATTGTCATATCCAAAGGGTACGGGCACTTCTTTAAAAATGAAGTGTCTGAGTAACATAGTTTGGGGAATAGAAGCCTACAACTTTCTATAGAAATATAAAACCCTAAAATTGCTAGAGTCCTATCAAGTATATAATATCTATACCTTATGAAATTATCATGAACAAAATGAATTACTTTTTAAGCTTCCTACTACTAAAAGAATAATAATTAAATGCTATGCAATGTTAAGCAAATGACTCACTTGGTGTGTTGCCATCCTTTGGGTTTTGTTATTTAGTAAATACATCTTGCAGGAAACACTAAAAGTTAAGGATGAGGAACTGCAGAATTTGGCTCGAGACCTTCGTGCTCGTGATTCAACAATTAGAGACATAGCAGAGAAACTCTCTGATACTGCTGAAGCTGCTGAGGCTGCAGCATCTGCAGCTCATACAATGGATGAACAGAGGAGAATTGCTTGTGCTGAAATTGAGCGCATATCAAAAGCTTCAAAGAAGCAGCTGGAGTCATCCATGTTGAAGGTACCAGTAATCTCTTGTCCTCTGTCAGTGGTTCAATGTAAACAATTGAAATTCATTCTGGGAGTATTCATGTCTTTTTCCTTTGGAAGTTGTTTCGCTTAATGTTGGATAAAATTTAATAAATAAATAAATTGATTAAAAATAAAATGGACAAATAATATCTGATATGACTGAGTTGAAAATTTTTTTATGACATTTCGGGCTGCTGTATGCTTATTTTGGGTTTTTAATTGTGCATGCAGCTGAAAGAGTTTGAAGAAAAGGTTATGATTCTAACCAAAGAAAGAGATGAACTGATCAAGCAGAGAGATTCTGCTCTTCAGGAGGCACATTTATGGCGTTCTGAGCTGGCAAAAGCTAGAGAACGTGTTGTGATATTGGAAGGAGCTGTTGTCCGAGCAGAAGAGAAGGTCAGGGTTGCAGAAGCAGATGCTCAAGCTAGAATAAAGGAAGCTTCTCAGAAAGAGGCAGCTGCTGTGAATGAGAAGGAAGAGCTTTTAGCATATGTGAATATGTTGAAGGCACAACTTCAAAGGTTCCAATCTAATCCGTTTTGTACTTATGCAACTTGCTTTTTGTTAGTCTACTTCAGGGGACAAGTAACTAACTCAATTCTTCTAAATCCCAGACACTAAAGAAGTATTTGAATATATTGTTCATTTTGTTGCCGATGTTTGGAATGATTTTTCCATTTTTTTAAACATAATGCTATTTTCATTTTCTGAATAAAGAAAAAGCCCCCCTTTTTCTAGGTCGAGAACCTGTGTCACATTTTATTAATAGTTCTTGGAAAAATTGTTTCCAAAATGCTCACTATTTTCTGTAGTATGGAAAATATTTCATTATTCTTAAAAACCTTTCTTCTCTAAGTATAATGGATCAAAATATTTCCTTAAGAAGGAAAAAAGAATTCTGAAAGGCGTGCTCTATTCCTATTTATGAAAACCTGTTTCTGAAAACATATAGATGAAATTACGAACATGATACGGACGGGAGAAATGAAAGTGGGGATGAATGCCAACCATTGTTAGGTTTTACCAGGTTATTGTAAGGAGTGTGGAAAACATCTTTATATGAGTGATAATTTTGAATCCTCCTAGGCCTGGTGCTATGAATTTGAAATTTTACTTCAAACATGTAGTATACAGGGATATTGAAAATTCTCATACTTAATATTTGTATAAAAAATTTACCCAGACTTGGTTCCCAGCAATTCAGATCTTAACATTTTGCTAGTTCTTTGCCCCAGATAATAGTTTCTTCTAACATATGACAATGGTCGAACTTGATATACCTGTATTTTCTGTAAACAGGCAGCAGATTGAGACGAAGCAAGTGTTTGAGAAGCAGAAGTCTTCAGATGTTGGGGGAACTCCTCCCCTGACCAAGCATGTGGACTTGCCTGAGGAGGACGTGGATAAAGCTTGTCTTAGTGTTTCGAGAGTTCTGCCAGTCTCTGGAGAGAATTTAGTGAATGTGGGAGTGGATCAAGCTAACCTCCAGCCAATTGGAGAGGCTGAATGGAGCGATATTCAGCCAACAGAGTCGAGAATAGCCGATGTAAGGGAGGTTGCCTCAGAGACAGAAGGAAGCAGCTTGGATATCCCTGTTGTCAGCCCACTTGTAAATAACCACCATGAGCAAGGAGGTAACAATTTTCATCAGCCTTGATGTTTGACTATCAACCATACATAGAAAATGATAGTTTGCATATTATGGAATGGTACAATATTTAAGATCGGTTAAGAAAAAGGAACTGGCTGATCGAGTGTTATTGTTGTGATGCCATCGTGCTTTCGGATAGAGGATACTGACTTTTCTTGAATGTACTTCGAGGCTTCAAATTGATTTCTTAAATTAGCGTATAGAGAATGGTTAGGAGTATAATAGCATTGATTGTAAATTTCAACTAGTCTTATGTTCAGATCATGTTACTTTACTTCATCCTTAATGAATGGATTCATTGCTGCAAGGGAGCATCTATTAATAAGTTGAAACATTTAAGCTATATTTGGTATGGATAAATTTTATAAAATTAGTGCAATTTATTTGGAAGTCTTTTGATTTTTTTAAAAAAATTTAGTTTAAAAATTAATATGCTTGACCTTCATCGTTCTGACATCCACATCTTTTTTTTTTTTTCAATGTGAATGTAAAAGAATAATAAATATATTAATCTTTATACTTAGTTTTAAAGGAAAATTAAGAAATTTAAAATGAATCTCACTAATCAATAATTCCTATACAATAAGTTGTATTTGATGCATCTCTCTTCCCTCTCTAGGGCAAGGATTTAGAAATACTAACCTTTTGTATTTGTAGTAACTGTCTCAATCCACGGAGCTTGATCGTGCAACCTTGACCTTGGAACTATTTCGCCATAGCCCAACGTAATTTTCTTTCTTTTTCAAGTTAACGGACGAAGATGTTCAAACTTCTTTTTAATTTTTATTTGGTTCCTATATATTAGTATTGAGTTGCAATGGTCTCCAAATGCTCCAATATCCTTTTCTTTTGGTGCTTACTCCAAAATCCAGAGGCAGTTGCAAGATAACATAAGATCAAATTATTTTTTTTTGAAGATACATAAGATCAAATTGTTAGGATGCCTAATATCAACACTTAGTTCTCTATATTTTCTCTTGAAAAATTTTATTGAGGTTTTATTTAAAAATTTATTAATCAAACTTTTTTTTTTTATTGTAGCATGCGCATGCCCATTGCTCATATGAGCGTGTATGCACGTGCTAAAACATCAAAAAAAAAAAAAAAGGACAATCGATTAAACCGAAAACTGTAAAAAACCAAACCACATTGATGGCATATATGCAGGTTTTGGCTTCAATTTGGCTTTGCACTCTCCTAACTGGTGTGCGTGGAGATTATACACTGAGACTGAGCATTCAATTTTCCTAAAAGAAACATATGCTCTGAGTCTCTGACAAAATGATTTTGGTGACGGAGATTGACTAGGGTTTCTACAATCACTCATGAACCAAACAACTTAAAATCCAATAACATTCAAATTACAAGAAACATAAGACAGTAAAAGGCGTAACAGGACAAGACATAAACATTTAAAACTCGCATTTGGTATTAGCTGACCAAAATTGCACCAATAGCGCCTTTAGAAAACCATGATATCCCATTACCATAAACACTTATACCATTAACACCCTCGCAAAAAACTCCAAAATTAACCCTTACTGCAATTGCCCATAACAACTCTCTAGAAATCAGCAGCAAATCCCTCTGACTGCTTTTGCTGTCATTGTATTTGGATCCAATTCACCTAGTCAAACAAGCATGAGTTCGTGCTTTCTGAATCCATCAACTTGCACACGCAACCCTGCTGCCTCATCGAGTCTTGGACTGAGATAGTAGCACTGAGATCCACTGGATACCATAACAAGCAAATGAGCAAATTCAGAGATTGTATCAGTGCAGCCTTCGAGCATTAAAGATTTAGATGCTCCCTTGTTTCTACTTCTTGCTGGAATGACAGGCAAATATCATTATCATCTTGAGCAAAACTATTCATTCCGGCTCTCAGTTAATTTTAAATATCACAAGTTTGAGATGGCAAAGTTTAAATTCCCAAACCAGTAATAATAATGATAACAATCACAATTTATTTCAACGAATTGTTCCATTTATTTCAATAGCATTTTACATAAAGCTGGATACTAGTGGCTTAATTACAAAGAAGCAACAGAACAAGTTAAACCAAGATATTGGCAATGCCAACCACTGTGCACCACCATAAGTAATTAAGATATTGGCCCAAGTTAAAGATAGAAGCACTTTGGAAACCTATTTATTGATACCTATAGCGCTGACAAGTGCAAGCGCTAACGTTCAGCCTCCTTACTAAGGATTATATGGTATATGTTGCAACAAGGATGTGCCTGTAAAATCAACTCACTGTTTTTACTCATAAACGACAGCTTTCAACAAAGCCCCTTGTTATCTACGAGAAAAAGGATTATGACCTTAGAAGACACCGACTCATTAAATTTGGTAAGTGTAAAATATAAATTTGGACATGTACTATTATTCAGATGGTTAAGACGCGAAGTAAGCAGAATGGCGAATTCACAATTGGAATCAACCTCCAAATTAAACAGATAGAAAAAGATGAAAGAGTAAGGAAAAGAGTTGGCACAAGTGAACTACACTTCAAAATCAAATAACTGAAATGGAGGAAAAAAATTAGTACGTTTAAAACCTTCTTTTGCTGAGAAAAGAAATTATTGTAATAATAGTAGCTGCATCCAGACAGTATTAGATAACAGAATAAATAAACCAGCAGTAAAATAAACTTCTAGTGAAATTAGTGCGTGAAGTAAACAATGTGAAATCAAGTCTTAAAATAAAAGCTTTTTAGACAATTAAGTACCTGTATCACTAAATTGATCAAATTATCTCATCTCCTACACCTACATATGTCCAGGAAAATGACCTATTTAAATCAAATCTACTGCATAAACATTTTCTTTAATTTTTCATCAATCAAAACAATGGATACATTGAACCAAAACTTCTTCAGCAAACAATTTCAAATGAATTTCAAGTTTGAGTTTCAACATTAAAAAGAAGGAAGTTTTGTCAATTTAACTTGATTACCGAACAAAAGAAATAAGGAGTGAAAGACATGACCTCCAAGTTCAAATTCAAATATTCCCAATTCTCTTCTTTCGTTCTCCAAAATGGTTTTTCTTCCTCTTTGCTTTCAATCTAATACATGAAATATTCCCATGTGTTATTTTCTTATGAAATATGGGAATATTGCTTCAATTGTCTTGCAGTCTCAAATTGATTAAGCAAGAGGCAATTTTGAGCTCTTATAACGTTTGTTTAATACTATTAGTTTCATACAGTACAAAATCATTATCTAAATTCCATATCAAATTGGCAATGGTTGGGGATATGTGTTTATTGCTCATAAATTTTGTACTTTAAAGGGCAAAGTGGATTGTAATGCCCTACAACTTAGGGCTTAACAGCATGAAGGTATATGTGGCATATAATGAATATATGGATGAGAAACGCAATGATACAAATGATTTATAAGATATGTCAAAGGCGTACCAATGGTGTAGGGGAAGTATTTTTGGGGTTTATACAAGGTATATGAGGGGTATAAGATCAAATTTGGGTTTTGGGCTTTGAAAATGATTGAAAGAAAGAAGATAAATGAAATTTGAAGGAGTCACGCCTATGACAAAAGTGTCATGGCCATGACTATCAAATTTGAGACAAGATTTCTAACTGTCGGCTTGTTGAATGTCATGGCCAGACACTAATGAGTCATGGCCATGACTCAAGCCGTGAGGGGTCTGGTATAAATATATTTCAGCCCGTTTATTTCATTCTAACCAAGTCTCGAAAGCCTCAAACCCTAAACATGCTCCCAATCCTTTGAAATTTCATATCCCACATGATTTTGAAGGTTTCTAAGCCTCCAAACACAAGATCTAACATCAAAGATCAAGATTTGAGTAAGAATTCGGGAGATTCAACAAGGAAGGAGAAGCTTAGAGCTTGAGGGAGCTCGAGTTCTCCAACAAAATCAGCCATGTTTTCTGCCTTCAAGAGGTAAGAAAACATGTTTCTCTATTTCTTCACTATAATTTTTGGGATTTTTAATGTTACCCGAATTGGGTAAAGACCTATTTCTAAATGGATTTGTAAGCATAGTTGTTAAAAATGAAGATGCACCACGACGATAAGGCTCTTATAGCCTAAGGCGCGAACGTGAGGCGAAGCGGGCACCTGACGAAAGTAAGGCGCGCAAAATAAAATGAAATAAAATAAACCTAGAACTCGTATCATAACATAACACCTACATAAAATAAAACGATAAACTTAACTAAATACCAAAGAAAAACAATTTAAAAGATCAAGATATAATGTTCAATAGGCAAAACAATAACAAATATGTGCAAAAGAGATAATAAAAGTAAAATATAGTCTTATAAATAGCTATAAGTTTTTAGTCCTAGTGTAAAGTAGTACTAATATTATAGTATGTATTGGGTGGTTTAAATATGCACACATATTTTCAACCTACATCACTTCTAGTATTATTACTATGAAGTGCACTCGAAGCACCAGCACTTGCATCAACCTCCATTAAGTGTTAAACTGCATAAATAAAATATTGCATAACTTTTCAATGATAAAAATTATAAATACTTTATAAATCATGTACAACATCATAAGCATTGCCATTTTCAGATAAGCTATCTTCTTTTCTTAAAAAAAAAAAAAAGAAAACTTCTATAATGAAGCTTGAGGCGCACCAAGGCGAGGCACTAAGGCGCATGCCTCAGTAACATCACCCCCCTTTGGGCTTCTCAAGGCGCCACGGCCAGTGCCTTATGCGCTTGAGGTGCGCCTATGTTTGTAAGGGATGGAACATTAGGTTTGCTTGAGAGAAAACTTCCCTTTGAGCTATATTAAGATATTAAACATGTTTTAGAAAATGATTTAAGAAGAAAGGACCTAGATTGAAGACTTTAAAGTTAGGGTTTGGAGTTATATAGCTTTATGTAGCTATATATGACAATGCGTGACTTGTATTGATGAGTTATATCTATGTCTATGTTTAAGGGATACCCTCGAAGGTGGAGTTACCACCAAAGAGGGCTAGGCATGTTTAAAAGCCTGGCTTTTGAGTTGGTTCCATATGAGGTATGTACACTTTTGCATTTTACTTCATTAAAATGACATGATTGTATGCTAAATGATATGTTATATGCTTAATGGCATACTTAGAGATATTAATGAATGATAAATGACATTGATTTAGATCAATGAACTAACAACGACGTTTAAAAATGAAGTAATGGCATAGTAAACCATTAAAGAGATAAGGAACACAAAACTATCTAGGTGATCCTTGGTAACTTAGAAAACGGTAATTATGAGGCATGAATGGAAGAAAATAAGGCTTGAATAAGTAAAATGAACTCTTGGTTTTTTGATTAGCATAATTGATGCTTAAGGAATCTATAATGTCAAATAATGTAATTGTTGAGCCTCTGAGAGAGGTACATGAGTTGAAGTAAGATATGAGGAAATGTGGACACATAAATGCATAAAATGAAAATAAATGAGTTAATAATGAGCATAGTATTTGAGCTTCACGGAAAGGCTTATCTTAAAATGTGATACAAAATGGGTAAAAGCATGGAAAAATACATGATTTAGATATGAATGAACTTGTTAGGATAAGAATGATGTAAAAATATGGTTGAATCCATAGAAGTACTTGAATTTAGTTATAATATTGATAATTCATGGTTGAAAAATTATTGGTCAGATGTGTATATATGAGGCTTAATGCCTATATTGAGAGCTCATAAGCTTGTGGAGGTGCAAGTTCAATTATTGCACTTGAAGTGGTGGAAAAAAGTGGCATAAAAGAGGAAAGTCCCTCACTTTGTGCAACTGATGATTTTGAATGCCTTGTGATAAATGGTAGGATTGATAAAATGTATGTAGGATTTGAACCAATATGTTTCATTCGTTATATGGTTGTTTTGGGCATGTTGTAAGCCCTATAAACGATATTGCATGTTGTTAGGAGTGGCTACTATTGGTTAGCCTTAGAGCCTTATGTGCATAATGCTTGAAATGAAATGTTTGAAATTTGGTATTGGGTGAAAACCCATAATCACGCCCATGACTCATGTATGAAATGGGGACAAATTGGTTCACCACTAGCATCACAACTAGTGTCACTACTTGGGTCAAGTACCGTCACTAGTAAATTCATGCCCGTAAGACCTTGATTTAGCAAGATAACATGGTTTTAATGCTATTAAAACTTGAATACTGCATGCACACACATTCTACATGATAATGTATGATTAAAAATAGTATGAATACATGATATTGAGCATGGATATACTTTGTATATACAAGGTAATGTTGTATAATGATGATAATATATGAATAAATGATAAGAATAGTCAATTCATAATCTTATGCTCACTCTCTACTTGAGGACTAACATATGATAGATAGTGTACTATTAAGGGTTATACGACACCATAGATAAAGTCTAATATGATTTATCATTTTGGTGTCTAGCCTGCGACAGGCATTAATGTTAATAGAGTTAGTGACTGGCCACACTTTGAGTCTACGATAGGCCTTAACAAAATAACTAGTAAAGCTCGAGCTTATGACAAGCTAAAACATTAGTTGGCAACTGGCATACACTAGAGCCTGCGATAGGCCAATGCGTTAGCTAGCGACCAACATATACTAAAGGCTGTGATAGTCCATGTATATTCTTATAAATTCAAATATAGGATGATATAATGGTTAGGCTATAAACAAAAAAGGAATAATGATCCAATTATATCTTGTAATATAAAATATGGAAATATAATATATGCCTGTATAAAAGTGATATAATATGTATAAACCTTGATACGGCTTTTGGCCAATGTAATATTATGCATACAAATATGAAATGAGCACATTGGTATGATCACACTTACACAATATAAGTGTTGCTTCTCAATGATCCTTTTTTAAGTTATATGCCATCAACTTATATAATTATTGTAGGAAAGTTATATGATTTGATTGCTAAAAATTAGGAAATTATTCTTTGGAATATTTCCTTTTGTAACTTTGATATTTTTTCTTTTTAGATCCTTGATCTTACTGTTAGAAATTCTATATAAACATATGTAATTCTTTGTGATTAAATAAGGAAAAGATAGTTTGAATTTTCTCTGTTTTCTAGTATCGTTTCAGAGCTAGGTTCGGTCAATCTTTTTTTCTGCTTAAAGCAATCACTAGATTTCAAGGGTTTTAATACTCATTGCCATACAAAGAGAATTGATTTTCACTGCCTAGGCAGGAGGAAGCACTAACCATCCACCAAGCTTCTGCTAGAATCTCATCACCAGTAACAGCCACACATGAGCACACACATCGACCGAAGTTTCTGTTAGAATTTTACTCGCTAGAGCGTGAGGCATTTTCTGTTCACCATTTTTTAAAGTTCTTGTTTTCGATCCCTTTTTCTTACTATTGCGATCTCAGCTAGGTGTTTCAGTTATTATTATTGGCTATGTTGACATATCTGCTATTGATACTGTATTGTTTTTACTATTTTTTATTATTCATGGCAAGCCAAAAAAAATTGAAGAAGTTTGGTGGAGGGGGACGTGCATTTCAGGCTAGTGTCTTGGATCAGGAGCATCAGTTTTCTTCAAGTTCATTTTCTTTTACAAAGGAACAAATAAACCAATTGTACAAGTTCCTCAAGTCTCATGAAACTCCTTGTTCTTTAGTTCAAAAAGGTAAACTACTTGCAAGATGCTTTTATTAGTGTCAATCTTGATCGTTCCTAGATCACTGATTTAGGTACAACTGACCATATGACAGGATCGTTAAATCTTTTTTCTTCATATAGTCCTTGTGCAGGTAATACAAAAATTAAGATTGTAGATGACTCTCTTTCAACCATTGCAGGAAAAGGTTCAATAGTAGTGTCTCCTTCACTTACTCTTCATGATGTTGTCCATGTTCCCAAACTTTTTTGTAGTCTATTGTCAGTTAGTAAGCTAGTACATAATCAAAATTGTCAAGCTAAGTTTTTTCCAACTCATTGTATGTTTCAGGATTTGACCTCGAGAATGATGATTGACAGTGTCAAACAGAGTGGAGGACTATTTCTTTGACGATGGTTCTAAATCAGGACAACAATCCCAACAAATAAGTACCTGCTTTGAATCTATTTTTGTTTCCAATAATAATATTATATTATGACATTTAAGATTAGGTCATCCAAGTTTTAAATATTTAAAACATTTATTTCCTAAGTTATTTAGCCATAAAGATCCATCTTTGTTTCATTATGAAATATGTGAATTTGCAAAACATCATCGTGCTTCTTTCCCTTCACAACTAGATAAACCATCAAAATGATTCACTATTATTCAAAGTGATATTTGGGGTCTAATAAGCTGAGTACACCCTCTAACAAAAGATGGTTCATCACATTTGCAGATGATCATACTCGACTTTGTTGGGTATATTTGTTGAAAGAAAAATCAAAGGTGGAACAGGTTTTAAAAAATTTTTACATTATGGTGCATACTCAGTTTCAAACCAATATACATATTTTTAGAAGTGACAATGGAAAAAAGTATTTTAACATGATCTTAGGAGACTTCTTTCTTGACAAAGGAATAATACATCAAAGTTTTTGCATTGATACACCTCAATAAAATAGTGTTGTAAAACGAAAAAATAGACATATTTTAGAAGTGGCGTGCATTGCACTTTACTACTAAAGTACCCAAGTATCTGTGGGGAGAAACTATTTTAACTGCTTCATACTTAATAAATAGAATGCCTTCCAAAGTTCTTAATTATCAAGCTCCTTTTCAGGTTTCACATTATTTTTACAAATGCTAGACTTTTTGCTAATCTACCTTTGAAAATATTTGGTTGTACAACTTTTGTTCATTAACATAGAAAACTTGGAAAACTTGAACCTAGAGCTATAAAATATGTTTACATTGGATATTCCCTTACTAAAAAAGGCTATAAATGGTTTGATCCAATTTTGAAAAAAATTCTTTGTTCAATGGATGTGACTTTTTTGGAAAAACAACCGTTTTTTCAGGATATTCATTTATAGGGGAGAATTTTAAGAAAAATTCATATGTTAAATCTTGTGATATGTTTTCAAATGATATATTTACTTCACATGAGTTTGAGTCTAGTGCACCTACAACAAATGACCAAGATTTAATTGTTGAAACTCCTCTTACTATGAGTGATGTTTCTACTAAATCCAAGCCTACATTTGAAAACCAAATATGAACACACATCTTTGGAAATTGGGAATAAGGGACAACCTGAGATATTGCCACAACATGATAATTCCACTAAAACAACAGGGAATAGATTCACAGAAGGTGACCAAATATGGAAATGGATTGTTTACTTGAAGAAGAATTATAAGCAAAGGAAAGAGGAATTAGCTCTACAGCACGACCATGATTCTGAGCTAAGGACAAACCAACAATCTGAATCTAGTAAAAGTAATTCTCATTCTAACCCTAATAATTCTGAATATGATATTCCTATAGCTCTTCAAAAAGGGGTAAGATCTTGTACTAAATATCCATTGTCTAAATTTGTGTCATACTCGAAATTGTCTCCATCTCTTGTTGCTTTTACATCTCAATTGTCTAGTGTAGAAATTCTTAACAATGTACATAAGGCTCTAATTCTAAAGTGGAAGGAAGCTGTCCTTGTAGAGATGAGAGCTCTTGAGAAAAATAATACCTGGAGTGTTGAGGCATTGTCCATAGGGAAGACCACTATAGGTTATAAATGGGTCTTCACTGTGAAGTATAATTCTGATGGTTTAGTAGAGAGATACAAGGCCCGATTGCTGGCTAAGGGATTCACCCAGACATATAACATATATTATTCTGAGACTTTTGCTTTAGTTGAAAAATTGAATATGGTAGGAGTACTTTGATCTATTGCCACTAACCTGGATTGGCCGTTGCAGCAATTAGATGGGAAGAATGCTTTTCTCAATAGAGATTTGAAAGAGGTCTACATGGATAGTCCACTAGGCTTTGAAACGAAATTTGGCTCAAAAGTGTGCAAGCTGAAAAGATCCTTATATGGTTTAAAACAATCTCCAATAGCTTGGTTTGAAACATTCACACAATCGGTTAGAAAACGAAAATAGTCATAAGGACAAGCTGACCATACATTGTTTTTCAAGTTCTCTTCATAAGGAAAGGTTGCTACATTAATAGCTTATGTTGATGATATTATTCTCACAAGTGATGATGTGGCTAAAATAGAGAAATTGAAGAAAAGCCTTGCACTAGAATTTGAGATCAAGGATTTGGGAGCTCTATGATATTTTCTTGGGATGGAAATCACTCGTTCAACAAAATGAATTGTTGTATCTCAATACAAATGTATTCTTGACCTTTTGAGGGAGACTAGAATGAGCGGTTGTAGACTAGTCGAGACTCCCATGGATCCTAATGTGAAACTTTATGAAAAGGGAAATGCTCCTGTTGATACAGGCAGATACTAGAGATTAGTTCAAGCTAATTTATTTATCTCATACTCGACCATATATTGCATTTACAGTTAGTGTTAGTCAGTTCATGCATGCACCACATGAGGAACATCTTGAGGCAGTCTACTAATTTTAAGATATTTGAAATCCACTCCTAGAAAAGGTCTATTCTTTAAAAAAAAAACTAATCATAGGAGTGTTGAAGTATTTACTGATACAAATTAGGCAGGATCAGTGACTAATAAAAGGTCTACTTTAGGGTATTGTACCTTTGTATAGGGACACCTAGTTAGTTGGTGAAGCAAAAAATAAAGCGTTGTTGCCTAAAGCAATGCAGAGGCTGAGTTTAGAGTTATGGCTCAAGGGATATGTGAGATATTGTGGATATATAGAATTCTTAAAGAACTTAAGAAGAAAGTGAAACTTCCTTCAAAGTTGTACAGTGACAATAAGTTGTAATAAGCATTGCTCATAATCCAATCCAATACGATATGACGAAACACATTGAGATTCATAGACACTTAATAAAGGAAAACTTGAAGGTAGAACTATTTGCTTGCCATTTGTTCCTTCTACCCAGCAAATAGCCGACATCTTGACCAAGGGGCTTGCAAGACCGAACTTCGAATATCTAATAAGCAAGTTGGGCATAGTTGACATCTATGCACCAACTTGAGGGGGAGTGTAGGAAAGTTATCTAATTTGATTGCTAAAGATCAGAAAATTATTTTTTAGAATATTTCCATTTGAATCTTTGATATTTTGCCTTTTTGGATCCTTGATTTTAGGATTAGAAATTTTATATAAATACGTGTAATTCTTCGTAATTAATTAAGAAAAAGAGAGCTTAAATTCTCTTTGTTTTTTAGCAATTACTTGTCATGGTTTCTAATGCCTCTATGTACTACTAAGCTATAAATAGCTTAGTGTGTAGATTTTCATACATATAGGTCTTAGAGCTAGTAGATAGTAGATGTAGTAATTGACAGTAGAGACGCCAAGAGGAGACCGTATAGACTCGGATTTGGGTCGGACTCCTATATATCATGCATTTATTTTAGTATTCATGAAAAAGGATTTAATGAATCAAGTCTATCATTTTAAGTTCATGTAATATGATTTAATATTGACTTATCTAGACATAGTCATGTTGCATAAGCAAAATGCTTGATATGCCCAAACCAGTATGAGTCAATGTCAAATAGGTAAACAGGATTTATTACATATAGTACATGGCATATTTTATAATTTGGATATGCATCCCTAATTAGATAAAGTTAGAAAGATTTTGGATAAACTTTAGGTAAATTTTGTTGGTAATATTTGGTAAATTTTTTAGTAAATATTAGGTAAACCTTGTATAATTTTAATTTTTATTAATTTTTAAGTAAATATTGGGTATAACTTGAATAAATTTCAAATAAATCTTTAATAAACCTTTTGTAATTTCAATTTTTTTAATCTTATGATTTGGGTTACTCTTGAGTAAATTTTATGCAACTTTAGTTTTTATTAATTTTCTAGTAAATATTAGATAAATCTTGGATATAACTTGAATAAATTTTAAATAAATTTTTGATAAACCTTTTGTAAATTTAAATTTCATTAATTTTTTTGATAAACTTTTGATAAATTTTTAGTAAATTTTTAGTAAATTTTTAGCATATATTCGTTAAACTTTGATTTTTGATATTTTTATAATATTTTTTTGAGCATCATAATTTAAAAAAAAAATCTTCAGACGTGCGATATCTCTGAAAAAAAAATTTCAGAGTTATAAAATTCCCTAAATAAAACTCTACTAGACCAATTAAAGCAAATTATTAAAAAGCACGTGGCATTCATACATTTGCAAAAGTCAACTAAATGGTCTCTGATATTTAATTGTGTCAAAGATAAAAACCCTTTTATTGGTATGCCATGCAGGATATATGCTAAAATCCCCCTTGATATTTGATGATATTTACACTTGCATCTAGACCCATCAAACATGTTCAAGTTGGGTCGTTTTCATTTCCGGATTGCAAAATTTCGAGTTTCGGGTTAGGCAGGTCCTTAAGATGACCTAACTTTTTACGAGACAAAAAAAAAAAAAACCAAATATATAGACACACAAACTCACACGTCAAATCAAATTTTTGCTGTTCAGGTTGACTCCTACCTAACCCTTAAATCTCCAGATTGACTTGTTCACGTATCTTTAGATTGCTGTCAATTTCTCAGACACGTTCGAATATTTTGTTGGTGGAATTAAATATCAGCAGATATTATTTTGTTGACTTTCAAAAAAGTAGGGATGCAAGTGAGACTTTAGTAATTACTCGTAAGAATTAAGAGAATCTATGTACTCCTTGAAAATTTTGCAATCATATATAAGAAACTTTTAGCAACATCAAAATCTTATTACTGGCTCAACATTCACTGAGAAATCAATTGATGCAAAGCTAGATTTTCTAGGATGCTAGTATCTAAACCACCCAAAGGAAAGGATGGGTTTATAAAAGCAACCATGCAAGGTTTAATTTGAGAAAAATCTTAAGGTGCTATTTAATTTTCCCTTAACCTCAAGGTGTTAATAACATCAATTGTCTTTTTGCATAGCTTAAGCTCCACAATATTCTTATAGTCAAAGACGTACACCCTTAATCAGTATATGGCATAATTTTGGACCTGATAAAGTATAATTTTTGAGGAATCTGGATGGAGGAAGAACATGAAATTACTTTGGAACTTGAGAACTCTATCTTGAATAAAAGACTTACCAGCTATATAGAGTGTTATTACTTTGGAACCAAAAAGTGGACAGCATATTTAGCTCAATTTGATTGTTCTCAGTTCACATAATTTTTTTTGGCTTATATTCGTTGAAATACAAATAGCATTAGTTTTACAATATTTTTGTCCAACCAACTGAGCCAACCAACTTGTTACCCCTATTTCTACATGTATGATATGTTAATAAGAAAATGAGTGCAAATACAATACTATAAAAATAAGAATCTCACCAATTTCTAGTTTGACAAGGTCTCAACAGTCTTTGCAAGAGGCTCTTGCAATCCGCAGAGCATGTTAGCAGGAACAGCTATGTCAATCATCTTTGGATATGGAAGATTTGTAAAATAATAGATCATAGTTGTTGTTCGAGGATTAACAGCTTTAACTAGAAGCCAAGCATAAGGCGTTACTTACTTTCCATAATATTCTTAAATGTTTCCTGCAAAAAAAAGCATAAAAATTATCACATTGATGAGAGATAATGTTGAGATGCATTCACATCATTGAAAACTCAGAAATATGATAATCAGTCACTTTCTACAAAATGTAATATCGCAAAAATCAAACATTTCTGTACATCAGAATACAAATGCTGAACTGAATTCTGCCAAAATTTAAAATCAAGATGCAAACAATCCTAGTAAATTATTTCTTGATGCATCAAAAACAAAAAGATGTGAATTAACAGAGTCAAATTTCACCTCATCTTTGGTGAGCCTGGGATTATATAGCATTTCCTCTCCAACAGTACTAACCTGCACGTCACACAAAGGTTTAGCAGATCAGCTGCATGAACAAATTAGATAATCTATCTACAAGAGGTAAGAAATGGCTCCATACATTGAATCCCTTGTAATCATGAGCAGGATAGACCAATGTATCCTTGGGTAAGGTGAATATCTGATTTTTTTTTATAACAGAAAAAAGACCGTCAAGCAATTTTTGTTTGTGAACTGACATACTATTTGTTCATTTCATGTCCTTGCCTGTGAATGCACAGATTGATATAGTTGATGCGAACTTCCACCCTGCATGTAATTAATGGAATTAGAATGCTGCTTGACTCAATTTCAAACACTCCACTTTTCTTGAAAGAGCAATTTTTTAGCAACAAAGTTTAATAAAATTTAAGATACCAAACCTGAAAATCAGTTCTTCCACATCCCCGTATTAGTAAAGCATCTCCAGTGAAAGTCATCCTTGGCTGGGGCTGACCAGGCTCATCTCCAGTAACATAAGTAACAAAACCTAATGTATGGCCAGAGTAGCTCGAACCTACCAAAATATAAACATTAATGAATGACTTCTGTGGTAGATGAGTTAAAAGATGAAATCAGTAAAAGACAATCTGTATAAAATAACAAGATAATAATTTCAATGGCTGCTGTTGCTATTATTTTTAGTAAAAAAACAAGCTGTTACATATCAGATCTGGCCAATGAACAGCATAATGAGATACAATGGGCTAGTCGAACTTTGACCACGACACCCTGAAAAGGTCACTGGTTAAACACACAACTGCGACCATAATTAGCAGATTGTCATTCTACCATGTATCATTGTGAAGAGTGGCTTAGCATTTTCCACCTGTTAAAAATGTTCATAAGTTTTCAACTCTTTAGTACTATTTCTTAGGTTTTACTTGTTAAGAAAAGTCTATCAACTCCCTTTACTTAAATTGAATCCTTCAAATATCTAAGTTTCAATAAATAAATTTCACACTTTCAAGGACTGAGGGTGCCACATTACACTATATTTTAGATGTCTATAAAGTTCAATTCAAAGTTCAAATATCTAAAATCTATAAAATTTACAAATTTAGGAGTACAAAAAATATCAAATATATAGGAATCTAAGCGATTCATTTCAGGTAAAGGTACCCATTACACTTACATTCACAAGTTCGGGTGTCAATTTATGTATTTGGTCTATTTTATCATTTGTTAGGGAAAAAAGCACAATTTGGTTCATGAACTTCATAAATTTGTGCAACCCAACTTAAAATTTGTTCAATTGACTCCCTTAACTATCAACTTTGTTCAATAAATGTTCTTAACTATCAAAATTTTTCAATAGAATCCTTTCTATCAATTTTGAATTAATTTAATCCCTATTTGTGTGGATAGAAATTATATAGTGAATTTGTGAGAGATCAAACATTCACAATGCGTTCCTGAAGAAGTATATGCATTACTACGTCCTATAATAAAAAAAGGGGATATATACATTTTCTCCTCTTCTATGCCCTCTGTCATCATTTACTCTTTAGGCAAAATGTGAATTCTACATTAAACATATCACATTTGAAATAAAGTTGTATAATGATTATTCAATTTCCCACAAAAATTGTATAACTTTTCCTTCAATTTGCTGTTATTTCTCTCCA